>QNQO01010916.1:0-87687 GCA_003290165.1 Berberis thunbergii | reverse complement strand
TGATTTCTACTGGATATGTAAAAACTGGAGAACAACTAGGGGACATCTTCACGAAAGCTTTAAATGGGGTTCGGGTTAACTATCTTTGTAACAAGCTGGGCATGATTAACATTTATGCTCCAGCTTGAGGGGGAGTGTTATAGTGTGTATCTAGCTGTCAGTGTGTAGTGTGTATCTAGCTGTGTGTGTAGTGTGTATCTAGCTGTTAGTGTGTAGTGTGTATCTAGCTGTCAGTGTGTGTATATGTGAGTCCTATTTAAAGCCCATGTATCATTGATTTAGAGTAAGGAAATGAAGTAATCTCTTATATTCATTAACACCACTCAAAGAAACTTTGCAGAGGTAAAGCATGGAACTTTTTGGCTATCAATCATAATTGGTTGCTGCAAGTGCAATTTAATGACATTCAAAGAGCGCAATAGCCTCTTTTCATCTGCCTTTTGCTGTTTCATCTGTTTGAGTTCAGTTTGATTTTTTAGTTTCTGGGTTGTAGATTTAGGGGTTGTTTGTTTGAACCATTGTATAACGGAAAACCACTTGTAATTAATTACAAGCAGCAAACTAATAAGTGGCTAATATGATATATTATCACCAAAACAAAAAAAATTTCATTAATAAGAACTATGCTATTAGGTGGGGGATACTCCTACCAGAGCTAGGATAAAAATTACATCTCTGTTACGTATGTCTCCCCAATGAAACAAACAAAGAGTAGTGGGAGTTCTCTCCTCCTCTGGTATACACTTTTTTAAGTTTTTCAAAATCTAAAGGAGACGTATGCTGCAGGTAATTGCCAAAGGTGAAGCTCAAGGAATGGTGAGCAAGTTCATTGGTATCATGCTTGGCATAGCTTTAGCTAATTGTGTTGGTTCTTCAACCTCTCTTGCTCTTGCCACTTTTACTGTGGTCACTGGGGTTCACATGTTTTGCAACGTGAAATCATATCAGGCGATTCTACTGAGGACTCTGAATCCATACCGTGCAAGTAATATTTTCGTTCTTCTTCATTAATCTTTTGAATCACAAGTTTTTATTTGAACAATAACCAAATTTTACTGCTCCATTCAATAAGCCTGCTTAGTACTAATGTATATTAGTATTGTCATTGAATCTGGTTGACAGTTTTTTATAAGCCCAATAGAATGCTGTCCTTAGATTTATTATAATGTGCTAACTAGTTAATAAATCTAATACGTAATTAAATAGGAAAAATGAAAAATCAAACAAAAAACATCAGTACCAGTGAGCTCATTTGGTTATTGATTGTAATTTTAATCACGTAAACAAATTTAATGGCTATATGTAATAAGTAATGAATAATAAATGTAATTTTGTTCTCGGCTTTGTCTTATCTTGAGATTTCTCGTTTTTCTATCTTTGTATCATGTTATAAATAAGGCTGAACAGCCATTGTAGGAGAAGACTTGATTGAAATTTTATTTTTATTTGTTTGAGTTATTTCCCTTTTGTTTATTTCAGCAATTTCCTTTCGTTTCTTTTCAGCAATTAAGTTGCTTTGATTTTAATTTCGGCAAATTGTTCGGAAGTCATAACTTTCTGTCCAGAGGCAAGATGTCACTTGCAACCAAATTCCTTGTTTGGGTCTTCATGCTGATGGTGCAGTTAGTTGGTTTGGCTGAGACAAGACTATTTCCCCAGTTGAGGAACATTTTATTGGCCTAGCCTCAAGGGGGATGAAACCAAAATTATAAGAAAATCCAAAGGCTATGTTTTTGTGATAATCGAGGTTTTTTAATTATTTCTTATTTTTACCAAACCCTATGCTTTAACCATTAAGGTGTACATGAAGATTACATTTTTTGCAGAGGTGTATGACCTGTCGTTGAGCTATGTGGGTTTCAAATATCTGAATTAGGTTATAAATCGTGGTAAGAAAGTGTGTGTGAGAGAGTGCTTATTTCTGTCACCTCCCCTGTTTTTACTTGTTAATTAATAAAATGCACCAGAATCAAAATACCTACCATAGGGTAATCATCGATTCTATAAACTAGCAACTGAATTAGCTTGTGGTTTTGAAGATGTCCTGGAAAAATTGGGAAAAGATTTGTGGTTTGGAAAAATAAGTGTGTTTCCATTGTAGGAAAGGTAATATATTCCAGAGCACCATGCTGAGCATTCCGGTTCATTTAATGTCATTGACTATCCCGGTCTCGGGCAGATCAAATTAATTTTAAAAAATGTATGGGGAATTTTATAGGGGAACCTCTTCATCAGGGACCAATAGGCCAAAACCTTTTACTGACTTGAAAAAGGCAGCGAAAGCAAAAAAAGGAGGTTTTATGTATTCTAGATCAAAAGAGTTCAATAAACCCTGCTTTCCAGATGGACTTGGGGATTGGGGATTAGAGATTGAACAAGATGCTCTGTGGCGATAGGTGGTAGCAGCAAATATGGAAGGAACATGAGCAATTGGTTTATATATCTGGAACTTCTTTCATTTAGGCGTTCTCTGTGGAAGTGATCATCACAAAAATCAGTTTCCCTGCTCATATCTCTTATGATGTGCACAATGGGGAGAGGGTAATCTCGTGAAGCAACCACTAGGTGATGGACAATCTAATCAAAGAGGCTAATCCGGAGCTCTAGTCCATCTTAACAAGTCTGAAGAGTAAACGAATTCCTTAGTCTTAATGACCAAGGACAAGCGTGGAACCTTCACTTTGGGGTTTTATTATTGGGAACTAGACCAATGGATAAAATTGACCAATGCTTGACAACTTTATGTTCTAGCCTGACCGATGGTTATGGGACAACGAAACCAAAAATTTTCTCTATTTGTAGCAGTAATGACTTCATGGTCCCTTTCCGAGGAATATCCTTACTCAACAGAATCGTTTATTGGTGGGCCACCTACGTAAAGCTATTTGGTTTAGGGAGGTGTTCCCCACTTATTATTATTATTATTATTATTATTATTTATTATAATTTCATATTATCCTTCTTAAATCTATCATAGTAAAGTGTTCAGGTTCACTGCTCCCAAATTGGTGTTTTTTGTAGAGAAGATGAATAAATTATTAAATACTTACTGATGAATTTTAAGATTCACAAGGGCAGTATGGATCAATCTGTTGAGAGACATTGAGTCCAATAAATGGATCACCTTCTTCATGTTAATACAACTCTATTTCTTGGTTTGCACCTTCATGGGTTGCCTTGAATCCCAAAACTTCAACATGCCTCTGTCAATGAACTTGTTCCAGTTTCTGATGTGCACTTGTAGAAGCTAAAAAACGAACAATCAAGTTTAATTAAAGCACAAGAACTAATTGGACTTTGCAATGGATGAATCCCAGGATTCACTCTTATTGATGTATAGATTATAGAATAATCTAAACAACTGTCTTACGGGAAGATTGAATGCACTCTAGGAATTATAGAATGAGAAACCCTAAAGATTCAAAATTCTAAGGTGTGTGCTCTGCGCCAGGAAATGCCCCAAATTGAATAAAAAAACAACCCAACATGCTAATTGCTGAATGAGACATGAAGAAGTACCCACCCAAAATATCCTTAATTACATTTCAAATTCTACCCTCTCTTCGCATAACTAGCTTGTCAACTTCACCCCTCGGATCAAAACCCATTCTTTTCTGAACTTCTTCAATTCCCTCTCCTCCCTCCGCCTACCAACAACCTAGACATAAAAGCGTCATTCATCATCCCACGAGAACCTACCCCTATCTAAATATTGAAAAAAAATGTTTTTCAAATATTGGAAAGAGAAATGGGGACCATCATAATCGTTTTTAAATGCCACCTAATGAATCATATGGATATATATCTTATCTTTCGAAGATATGTAAAATTAATGGTTTCAGCAGAAGCTAAGAAACCATAACTTGATAGGCAAAGTTTATAATTTCAATAAATCTCAAAACTCAAAACTAAACTAATCACATCTTATTCTTCATGCCTATTTAAACTCAATAAACCCTAAACCTAATTCATGTTGAACTTCTAACCCATACTTGGGCTTTTAATGGACCGACCCAGTAATAAAGTAAACAAAAAATAGCCCAATATTACATCATTCTCCCCCACTTCGAAAAACTCGTCCTCGAGCTTTGAGAATGCAATCTCCAAAAAATGTGTCTGTAAGAGTCGACCTCTAAATTTGTCATTGCAGTTACTTTTTTCACAAACAATTAAGTCAAAGATGAGTCCCATGCTCAAAGGTATCCATTGTAAAATTTCAATGTTTTCGTGCTCAAACTTTTCCTCAAATCGGGCTTCAAAAATTGTCCCAAATCAGATCACAGAGTCTGCCCCACGGTGATACATGATCTATGATGTCGTGGTAATAGTCTCATTATCAGAATTAGAAGTCTGTGGTGGTACTATGCTACAGGGCCATTCCTGCGGATGTAAATAGCAACATAATCATTAAAATTGTGCGGTGGTACTAATTGAATCTGAGGGTGCAAATAACACCCACGAAATTGAAGTTTGTGGTCTTCTCCAAACGAATTGGAAAAGTAGTTATGTGGGTTGGTCTTCACGTGAAGGGTTTTTGGATGATGGGGTGGAGGTTGGGAAGCTTCAGTTTCACATCGGAGCATTGGGTTACCTTGACAATGAAGATGATGAGCTGGTGGCGGCTTGGGTAGAAACGATGCAGTATGTGAGGATGTTCTTCAGTGTAGCATTGGCGGTTGGTCTCGCCAAAGGTGTTCGGGGTTGTGGTTGGAGCAATTTTGGTTCATTTCCGGCAATATTTGTGCTCTCCATTGTCAATTTTTTCTTCCATATCTTCTCTTTCTCTTTTTCGATTTTGGGCATTTGGAGATTTACGGTTCCCAAATTTTGTTTGTTTTGGTTTTTTGAACAAATCAGTATAGCTGTGATTTGCAAATTGCAATTCCAGATTTGAAGAATTGGGGAAATTAGGGTTATCATCCTTGTTTGTGACAACCACCCCGTTCTTGTGAACCTCAATTTTCATATTTTCTTTCACGTGAAAACCTGCAAAAATTTCGTGATCCGTTTCAGTCTCACAATACAATAACTTGCAGATAACTGTATCTCTTTTGTACATGTCAAACACAGGTGGTTTATCGCAGTGTCACTGTGGTTTATCGCAATCAACATGTGTCACCTCTACCTCTTCTTCATACGTATATCTCATCACTTTGCCAACCTCACAACGTGATTTCTCATGGATAGCTTCAAGTTCTCGATGTAGAACCAAGACAACATCGGTAGCAAAGGCTTGTTCAAAATGATCCAACTTTGTAATGTTGACTCTTCGCGACATATTTTTCCAAGATTTACTCGCTTTGATACCAAAATTGAGAAGCTAACAAACTAAAACATAACTGTAACTTCAATAAATTTCAAGACTAAGCTGATTACATCTTTTTATTCATGCCTATTTAAACTCAATAAACCCTAAACTTAATTCCTATTGGACTTCTAACTCATACTTGGGTTTTAATGGACCGATCTAATAATAAAATAAATACAAAATAACCCAATATTACGTCAAAAATTATTGTATGCTGACTGCCAACACAAGAGGTTCTTTTGCAAGAACTTGGTTTGTATGGTTTGTTGACTGGAAAATATATGTTAACTTTGTTATGGACCATGGCCATTTTATTATTACTTACGATATAGTTGTTTCTTTGATTTTGTTGAGACACTAACAAAGTTAGTTAATTTGTTTCCATAACAGGTCTAGTCTTCAGTGAATATCTACTTAGCGGTCAAGTTCCTCATATTAAAGAAGTCAATGACGAGGAACCACTCTTTTCAGGCTTACCGTTTAGCAATGCTAATCATGTGGGTAAAGTAAGTTTTCAATACAAATTTTTTTGTTAACTTTTCTTTCTACTGTTAATAAGGTTCTAAATATCGATATCCAGCATATATTGTCAAACTGAAAAATGCTAATATCATCTTTATGTTCTCTAGGTGGATATTTACATTTTGCAAATATAGACAGCCCCCAAAAAAAAAACTTTGATCTTACACTGGTGAGTTTCTTGTTTTGGCAAAATGCCCCCTCCCCAACACCTTTTTTGGTCATGTTGCTAACAAACAATCTACCTTGCCCAGGTTTGACTGTGCTTAAGCAAACTAGTTATTTACTTGCAATGAGCTTGATTGGACATAGTGTGGTTTTTGTACGTTTCAAGGACAAATGCGGACCTACTTTCAAATGAACTATGCTTTTCGATAATTGTTTGAGTTGACATTTTGAGGAAACGTATGGATTAACATCAAGAATATTTTCTATCCTGCGGGTTAAGTTTCAGCTCGATTCAACAAACAGTCCATGTTCAATTTTGAGAAAACGTAACTGGTCTTTGTTTTTATGCTGACAACCATGGATCGGGAGGGTGGTTAGAGTCTAAACTGCATAAAATTCACCCTTGTGTCATCGCTAACACCTATGAATGAATGGATTGTGGTCAGTTGTGCAAGCTCTAGGCGGAAATCATCGTTTTCACTGACACCCATGGTCTAGATGTGTGTTAGTGGTGCACGTTAGAAAGTGCAAGACCTTGAAAAACCCTAATTTTTTGGATTTTTGTGTTTCTGTGTCCTTGAAGTGCACAAAAACACAAAAATGGCCTACGTGGTATGAGATAATGGATTTCAAGTCCGTTGCCCCTTTATATAACTAAGGTTTGTTGTAATTGTACTTTCTCTATCCTTTTGATGCAGCCTTAGCTTTAAATTTCATTAGTAACAAAGCCTTTTTATTGCTGTTGTTTTTGTTTTTGTTTTTGTTCTTGTTACTGTTTTGGAATGAAGAACCTGTAGAGATTTCATATTATTTTGTAGTTTCGGCGGAAAATGCATTTAAGGAACTTCGTAAACCTCCATTTATCTTCAGCAGTTTTGTATAGGTTCGTGTCCAGGTACCTCACACGGAGGGTTCTAGGGATAATTATTTTGTTCATTAGTACTGCACTGGAAGTGGTAGTTATCTAATCTTCTTTGTTTGTTTTTCCTTTTTATTATTATTATTATTATTATTTTGAAAACATCCGTAGTCCCTTTTTATTTTTATTTTTTATTTTTTATTTTTTATTTTTTATTTTTTATTTTTTATTTTTATTCAATGGCATTTAATATTTTTAATTGACCTAATTGATGGCAAGTGTGATATTTGTCACTTGGTGGAGGATAAGGGTAAGTCGATCACTTTTATATAGTTGAATGGTGATGATTACTTCCGCTAGGGTGATGTAAAGAAACAATATCCATGTGAAGAAGTTGAAATATCTCACCAACTTGGGGTTTGTAGGATGATTGGAAATTTCATAGTTTTGACATGGGTCTAGAGCAACGGATTATGGAGGCACTCGTTCACTTGTTACCTGTTTATGCTGGTAAAGTTGATGGGATACTCCCAATTGTTTCAAGAAATACTACGACGTATTTGGAAACGTCTTTGTTTGTCTGGAGTTATATTCTCTTTAACATGAAAAAAGAAAGTCTGTATCGAATGGAATGTCCACTTGATAGAATCTGGAAGAAGTCCTAGAACCATTGCACTCACTGAAATCAGTAGAGAAACTACAGTTGAAAGTATTTCTGGAGACAGAAGCTGCCCGGTGGTTCTCCAAAGTGCTAATGAAGGTATTGGTTACAATGATGAGCCTCTGGAAATGGTAGTGCTGCAGCTAGTACAGATGGATTGAAATGGAAAAGCATTTTAATGGTGAAGGAATCGTGAAGATTCTTAGTTGATGGAGGCAAAATGTTCAGGTCTGTGCATTCCATGAGGAATAAAGCAGTCTGGCTGGAGATGATTGAACACTGCTAGCCAAGAAAATGTGTTCAGGGAAGAGGAACAATTCAATATTTGAAGGAAGAACTCATCCACCGATTCAAATGGGTGGTAGTGTTTGAAACCCTAACTGTGGTAGCTCCCAAGAGGGGGTGAAACAGAGGTAGTATGCAGATATGGTCATGAGCAAAGACACTGGATTAAATCAAGGATGATACACGAAAAATGTAACTCAGTTTATTTGATGGCTCGGGTCCGAGGAAATGGAAGTAAAGGACGAACCAAGTTCAGTGGGAAGTGAAAGTATGCGAGGATGAAGCAGGTCCTGTTGATCTCAGGAGGTGTGTTCCAATAAATGGACTTGGTTCTTGTCCCAAAGTTGGGGTTTGATAGGCCCCAAATCAAATTCACTTATGCAAGAAGGATCAGAAAACTACTAGCATTCACTAGAAGGGAGTAGAAGGCCGAGGTGTCCAGTCTGTTAGCTGAGTTGTTTGGGTTGTTATTTTTGAGTGGTCAGTATTGTAGGAGTAGTAGCTATAAAAGAGGAAGTTATGGGAGTAGGGAGGGATATAGGAAGAAGAAAGAAATATTGTAGTGGAGAGACCAGGCTTTCGAAATCCTGGATTATCTCCTAATATCAATACAATACAATTTACTTCTAATTCTCATATTAGCATCCTATTTTACTTAGAATACTAAGTGTATCCTTCTAATTGCATTTTCTTATCACAAGTTCCTATCAATTTGGTATCAGAGCAAGATCTCTTGGACCTTAATCATGGCTAAAAAAAAATAGAAGCACTAGAGGAAAGACTAGAGATGATACAAGGAGAATTGCAACAGGAATTGACTACGGTACAGGTTGGGCTCCAGAAATTACCTGGTATGGAGAGTCGCCTCGAGGTGATTGAGAAATCTTTGTGATATTTGACAAGCAGAATTGAGCAATTGCTGAAGCAGGACGGTGCCGGGCCTTCCTCATTCAGCGCGGGACCTTCCTCGGCAGTGAAGGAGAAAAACAAGCAAGTAGAGGGAGAGGTGAACTCTTCTTCTGGCTTAGAATCTCCTTTAAGCAGACAGGAGACCCCAATGGAAATGGATAACTCAGAACCAAGGGGGCTACGGAGGTTGGAATTCCCAATCTTCACGGGGGATGACCCGGATGGCTGGATCTTTCGGGCTGAGAGGTATTTCACGATGAACCATATGACGGAGAAGGAAAAGCTTGAAGTGACAGCAGTGAGCATGGACGGTCGGGCATTAGCTTGGTTCACCTGGATGGAGGGTCGACGAATCTTAGAAGACTGGAATGAGTTCAAGCGGATACTTCTTACCCGATTTTGACCGCTTCGTGAAGGAACCTTGACGGAGAAGTTCCTGGCGATCTGTCAAACTGGCTCGGTGGACGAATTTGTGAAGTTTGAAACCCTAGCGTCCCCTCTTCGAGATCTCTCTGATGAAGTGCTGGAGAGCACCTTTCTCAACGGGTTGAAGGAGGAAATTTGGGGCGAGGTGCGACTGTTGTGGCCCAAATGGTCGAGGACCGAAATCGAATATTGGGCTGGAATGGGCCGGGTACTCATTGGGCTAAGACGGCCCAAACACGGCCTCCCTCACATTCGATGCTCACGAACCCTAATCCCCAACCATCTCACAACGCACCTCCATTTCGTACCTCCCCTCACCGCTCCTCCATTCCCTGGGTGAACAAAGGGGTTCCACGGAGGCCACCAGTCACAGAGAGGACCGAATCGACGAGCCACCGTCGTGATGGAGGGTTCAAGCGCCTCATTGAGGCCAAAATTTAGAGCAAACGAGCTCGAGGCCTCTGTGCAATGAGAAGTTGGCTCCTGGCCATCTTTGTCGAAATCGACAATTGCAAGTCCTCTTGGTGGATGATACGGAGGTAACCGACGCAAACCACAAGGATGAACCCGACTCTGAGGAGCCCGACCCCGATCCACCATCAGGGGAAACCTTCGAGCAGATAGAGGGGCAGGTAGAACTCTCCCTGAACTCAGTGGTTGGCTTCACTTCCTCGCGTACTATGAAGCTGAGGGGCGAGATAGCTTTCCACCCAGTCACAGTCATGGTCGATTGTGAGGCAACACACAATTTCATCGCCAAACACATTGTGGTGAAATTGGGGCTTCCACTCACTGTCACTGCCAGTTATGGGGTCTTAATGGGTACAGGGGATTCAGTCAGCACGGAAGGGATTTGTAAGGAGGTGGTGCTCTCCCTCCCAGAAATCGAAGTTGTGGAGGATTTTCTTCCATTGGAGTTAGGCGGAGTTGATGTGATCTTTGGGATGCAATGGCTTGAAAAACTCGGGGTCATGCACGTCAATTGGAAGGCCTTGGTGATGAAATTTACAGTAGGAAGGACCCCGATTACACTTCGAGGAGACCCAAGCCTTTGTCGAACACAAGTATCCCTCAAAGCACTGGTTCAGGCCGTTCGACACGAAGGGCATGGAGTCTTACTGGAATTAGGGGCAGTGGCCATGGAGGATTAGGGAAACAACAGGTGCAAATAGCCCCTTCTACCTAGTGTCACGGCAGTATTAGCACAATATGCTGATGTTCTGAGTGTACCCCAGGGATTGCCTCCTCAACGTAACTATGATCACGCCATTGTGCTTAAGGACGGGACTGCCCCAATCAGCATTCGCCCTTATCACTACCCTCAAGTCCAAAAAGATGAGATTGAGAAATTAGTTGGGGAGATGCTAACCGCAGGAATTATCCAATCGAGCCACAGTCCCTTCTCAAGCCCAATTTTGCTTGTCAAGAAGAAGGATGGTAGTTTGCGTTTTTGTGTGGATTATCGCGCTCTCAACCGTGCCACAATACTCGACAAGTTTCCGATTCCAGTGATTGAGGAACTACTATATGAGTTGCACGGGGCAGTTTTCTTTTCGAAATTGGATCTGAAATCAGGCTACCATTAGATTCGGGTGCGACCACAAGATGTTCCCAAAACTGCCTTCCAGACTCATGAGGGGCATTATGAGTTCCTTGTCATGCCGTTCAATTTGACTAATGCACCGGCCACCTTCCAGGCCTTGATGAACGAGGTCTTCAAGAGCTTCTTGCGTAAGTTCGTCCTGGTTTTCTTCGATGACATCTTGGTCTATAGCCAAAACGAAGAAGACCATGTGAAGCACCTCCATATGGTGTTGACTACCTTACGTCAACACTCTTTATTTGTCAATCAGGGTAAGTGTTTGTTTGGTCAGCGAGAATTGGAGTATTTGGGTCATATTGTGTCAGCTTCGGGAGTGGCTGCGGATCCTTCTAAAATTTCAGCCATGCAGTCTTGGCCGGTTGCCGCTAATCTCAAGGAACTACGGGGCTTCTTGGGCCTCACGGTTACTATAGGAAATTTGTGAAGGGATATGGCCAGATTGCTGCTCTCATCGATTTACTGAAAAAAGATAGTATGGGGTGGACCGAAGATGCACAGGTAGCATTTTCTAGGCTAAAGGAGGCCATGGTTAATTTACCAGTCCTGGCTTTACCGGATTTCACGAAGTTATTTGTCGTCGAAGCCGACGCCTCAGGTGTCGGATTCGGTGCAGTATTGATGCAGGATCACCACCCAGTGGCTTATTTTAGCCAAGTTTTGGGAGCAAGGGCTAGGCTAAAATCGGTTTATGAACGGGAGTTAATGGCCATAGTATTGGCAATTCAAAAGTGGCGGCCATACCTTTTGGAACGACGTTTTCTGGTTCGCACTGACAAAAAAAGCTTGAAATATTTGTTGGATCAGCGCCTAGTGGCAGAGGAGCATCAGCGTTGGCTCTCTAAATTGTTGGGCTATCAATTCGACATTGAATACCGCCCGGGCATCGAGAATAAGGCAGCTGATGCGCTGTCCCGCCAGCCCAAAATTATAAGTGTAGCTACTCTATCAACCTCCTGGATTACAGATTTAGCAGAGCTACACAAAGAGGTACAACAGGATACCATCTTGGGCCCTATTCATGCCAAATTGTCGGCCGGATAGGAAGGACCAACATGGTATCAATTGGTGTAGGGCCGCCTGGTTTATCAGGGTCGGCTGGTCATCCTGTCGTCTTCACCCTGGGTTGCGAAATTATTAGAGGCTTATCATGATAGCCCGATAGGGGGCCACTCGGGGGTATTAAAAACCTATTTGCGTCTTTCGCAAGATGTGTATTGGATAGGCATGAAAAAACAAGTTCAGGCATATGTGGCAAAATGTGGGGTTTGCCAAAGAAATAAGACAATGGCTCTATCTCTTGCCGGCTTACTTCAGCCCCTACTAATTTCGGATCAGGTTTGGGAAGACTTATCCATGGACTTCATTGAGGGACTTCCCACATTAGAGGGAGCAAATATGGGCATTTTCTTCCCCTCAAGCATCCTTTCACCGCTCCAGGAGTGGCGGCCCTATTTATCAAAGAGGTGGTTCGCTTACATGGCTTCCCTAAATCCATTGTGTCCGATCGTGATAAGGTCTTCATGAGCCATTTCTGGGCAAAATTGTTCAAACTCCAGGGCATGGCTCTCAAACATAGTACCGCATACCATCCTCAAACGGATGGACAAACCGAGGTCGTTAATAGGAGCATTGAGACATACTTGAGGTGCTTCGCCAGGGATAAACCAAGGAAATGGAGTCAGTGTTTACCTTGGCTGAATTTGGTACAACACATCCTTCCACACAGCCACCAACACCACTCCTTTTAGGTGGTGTATAATCGGCCTCCTCCCCCTTTGCTTCGTCTGGAGGGGCACTCCACCACTAACTCCGCGGGTAGAGTCACAATTGCAGAACCGCGATGCTTTACTGGAGGAATTAAAGCAGCACTTGCTGCTTGCTCAGAACCTAATGCATAAATCAGCTAATCGCCATCGCCGGGATGTTGTTTTTGTTGTGGGTGACTCGGTTTACGTGAAGCTCAAACCCTATAGGCAACGCTCGTTGGCCCGTAGACTCAATGAGATGCTAGCTCCAAGGTATTTTGGACCTTACAAGGTACTAGCACGCATTGGCGAGGTCGCATACAAGTTGGACTTACCTGCCACATCCACTATCCACCCCGTCTTCCATGTCTCCATGTTACGGCAGGCCTTGGGCTGAGAATGTGTGCCTCAGCAGCTTCCTTATCTGCTGTCTGATGAGCTGGACTGATGTGTGGAACCAGCTGATGTATTGAAATTGCGATACAATTCCCAGGGTCTGTTGGAGGTGCTCATCAAATTGAAAGATCTTCCTGATTTTGAATCCACTTGGGAGGAATTTGATCTAATTCGCACACAATTTTCGACCTTCCACCTTGAGGACAAGGTGAAAGTTCATGGGGGGAGTATTGATAGGCCCCAAATCAAATTCACTTATGCAAGAAGGAAGAAGGATCAGGAAACTACTAGCATTCACTAGAAGGGAATAGAAGGCTGAGGCGTCTAGTCTGTTAGCTGAGTTGTTTGGGTTGTTATTTTTGAGTGGTCAGTATTGTAGGAGTAGTAGCTATAAAAGGGGAAGGTATGGGAGTAGGAGGGATATAGGAAGAAGAAGAAAGAAATGTTGTAGTGGAGAGACCAGGCTCTCGAAATCCTGGATTATCTCCTAATATCAATACAATACAATTTACTTCTAATCAGCATCCTATTTTACTTAGAATACTAAATGTATCCTTCTAATTGCATTTTCTCATCACAAGTTCCTATCAGGGTTTACTTCTCTGTGACCACCATTTATGATGGCAAGATGGATGCTTCAACTCGATTGTGGAGCAGATTGGCGTAGAGAGCTAACTACCAAACAATAGCAGAGGTGTTGATCACACAAACATAATAGACATGGGAAGGGATGGGATGAGAAATGGGGCACATGGCAGTATGGAAGGTGTTGTAAAGGGTAAATGAAGAGGACACTAAAAAAGGATGTGCAGACAGGTGTATGAGGTACGTTCGAGGAGTGAACAAGGTATTAAAGATAAATGGATTGGGATACGATCTCATGCTCTAGTTTCCTGTAATACACACGGATAAGTCCTTACCAGTGAAAGGGGGGCTGAGTAAGGTTTGGAGTTGGGGGAGAGTGATGGTGTGTTCCGGAATGAAGGATCCTGAGGGAAAAAGAACGGAACTCCCCCTCCACCCCCTCCGGCGGGTAGAACATAGTGACATGATTCTCTTTAATCTTGATTCTGGACTTTCTATTTAATACCAAATTAGATCTCCAAGTAGGGTACATCTACTACATGTCACATGGCATGATAGAGTTTGTTCAATTCATCGACTCTATCCAAGTTCTTGGTCGCCACTAATTTAAAAGCTAACACTCATACGGCTAGTAAATACTTTCTTTTATATTTTTACCACCTTAACTGGAAACATTACAGATGGCGCTCTTTATCTTTTGACTTTAGTATTTATCTCTACTACAGTAATGATTCTTCCCCCCCCCCAAATGAATAGTAACAATATAGTCATCCTGATTTCTCATTCCCATTTTGCCCTTCCAATTTCAAACTTTTTACAAACAAAAATAAAGGGTAGTTAAAAAGTCACAAAGGTTTTAATGTCTTTTCAAAATAAGGAATAGAAAAAGAAAACAGCAAAAGGCCCAATCCACAGTGGGCTTGAAGGTGGTTGAGCTAAAAAAATGTAGCAAAAGGCCCAATGCAAAATTAACCCTCCCTATTTATGTTTTGTACTAAAATGCCTCGTCTTGTTTCAAATTCCGAGTTTTCTTAAATTAAAAAATTCTCTAAAATTTTAATTTGCATCTATTGATTTTTTTTAAAATAAAATAAAATACTAAATATATGTGCACGTAATGCGCTTCCACCCCTATGTTACTTAATTCCCTTTTGCTTATTCAAATAAAAATCCTCGTGCAAATATTTACTGCATTCAGTAACCTTTTACTTAGTGTGTGCGTCAATGCTTCATGACGAGTATGTGATTAGTGTGGGTTGGAGAGGAATGGTTTGTATTACCTAAGTCATGGTGAACTAACACCTCTGCTTTTCGTTTGTTGCTCTCACTATTTTGGTGAACCTTTGGAAGGGTTCATCTTTCATTTCAGAAATCACGTGAATACTCTCGAAGTTGATCATTTCACGTAGTTCTGGTTATGGGATAAGGCAATGGAGCTTAACAAAAGCAAGTATTCACGCGAGGCGGAGGCTGCTATGTGGCAACAATGATGAAGCATTTGGGCATGTAGGGATGACAACGGGGCGGATTTGGGCAAATTCATTCTCGTCCCACTGGTGATTACGGATCCCCGAATCCGCCTCGGATATCCGTTTATACAAAATTGTAAAAACCATCCCCGATCCAGACAGATTTACGAATATCCACCCCGCCCGAATATCCGTTAAAAAAAGCATGTCTTCTAAAAATTGGAAACCATGGATCATATCAGTCATGGAAACCCATATCAGATCAATTTACAAATCCTCATATACTAGAAATCAAGAAGCTAAAGATCTATAGATCTCAGATCTAAAAATCTGCAGATATCTACACCAATTTGTAGTCTCGCAAACCAAAACCCTAATCAAGAAACAAGAAATCATAACTAGTTGACCTGAGATTTGTTGGTTTGTGATTTGAACCGAGCGATACGACCTACCGGGAACTGGAGCCTGACTTTGATCGACTTTCTGACGGACTTCTTCCAGTCGCCTCCTCGGCAACCTCCTTTCATGGACCCTGTGGCTTCCATTCCGATAAGAGCAGAGAATTTGAAGAAGACGAAAAGATTGAAATGTTGTGTGGAATTGAAGCTTTGGATGCGGACATCCAAAAAGAAAATCATGAAGGAGATGGAGATGCAGACTGCAGGTGGTGGTGACTTCATAGAGAAGCTGCAGGCCGTGGTGATTCCTACTTCCCAAAAGATGACACCTACCATCACTGTGAAGATGACGGTGGTGGTGGTAGTGATGACAGCCGAAGTTGCTATTTCTCGGATGTGTTCGCGACAGTTGTGGAGCACAACTAGCAGGAAAAGGCTGAGCAATTGGGCTGGTGGGTTTGGTCTTAGAATGCTTTCCTCTTCCCCTCAAAGGAGAGAGAGAGAGGGAGGTTGCTGAACGAGAGGCTGCTTGGAAGGCGGGAAGGGAGAGGAGAGGGAGGGGAGGCGGCAGGGAGGGGCGGAGAAGAAGGAAGAAGGAGAGGCGTATAGAGGAAAGAAATTAGGTTTAGGATATTTTGCTCTTTTATGTATCGAAAGGTATTTTAGTAATAATACGGGATAAACGAAGATTCGTGGGGCGGATATGGCCAAATCCGTATCCGCCCTGAATATTCAACAGATACAGTTTGGATCCCCAAAACCACCCGAAAATTCATTTAGCAATATCCAAATCCGCCCCATTCGGATTTGGTGGGGCGGATATCCGTGAAAATCCACCCCACTGCCAACCCTACAGGCATGGTTTGGTTATGCCTATGGGATAGTGATGTAGCCTTCGGGCATGAATTAAAATAAAGAAAAAGGTCAACGACCTTTTTTAAAGATAATTTTGAGTAACCACTAAAATTGTAACTACTAAGTACTAAAAAAAACAATAAAGCAAAATAATAATCCATGCTCTGTGGTTTTAGGGTATAAGAAAATGTTTTCTGAAGATTGGAGTAAAAAGGGATATGACAAAGTCAAACACTAATTGCACTAATAGGGTTGACATATCATGATACTCGTATGATGAAATCTACATGTTTGTAACATACTACCTACATGTAGCTTGCAGTGGAAATATGTCACAGTTGTGACTTAGATTTGATCAAAAGAAGAACAAATGGAATGAAAAAAAAAACTCTATTGATAATGGAAGGAAAGATTACAGAGGCTATTGCTCAGTCTAATCTACAGATCTGGCCCTTTTCATACAACTTCTTCCCTCTCTGTTCTTCTCTACCTCTATTTAACTGCAGTGAAGATAACAGAAATACAAATTCAGCCAATATGATTATTACACGTGTCTGGTCCATGTGGGAGTATAACAACCTGAGAGGTGTTATTACTATCTTGTCCCTAGATTCAAATTTCAACTCTTTCAAATTTTGGCGCCTCTGTTTCTAGTTTGGCACCTTCGTGTGTGTGATTCCTTTCGATTCTTTTGTAAATGTGACAATGCCAACCCCTTCGAAAGAATCCTTGTCCTCAAGGATTGTACCAAGGAACCTTGAGTTGGTGTGAGACACCCTTCCCAGGTAGCTTCTTTCCAAGTGTCAGACCCACTGAGTAACTAGTATCCTGATGTTATTATGGGTTCCTTGTTGCAGCTCCCGTCAAGTTGAGGAAGGTGCTGCCCTAATTCGTTAGGAACAAATGGCACAAACGGATGAAGTAACCGCAACCCATGACCCAAACGAAACCACAGAGTGTCATTTGTGGCTTTCTTTGCAGAGTCAAACTGGGGAGTCCTTCTAAAAAGGCAAGGTCTGATCACTTCACTGCATACATCATGTAGTTGGGACTGCCACCATGAATAGACTGTACCATGAATATACTGTACTGGCAGCCTCTAAGAACTTGTAAGAATCAAATGGCGACACAATTTCAGCTATGGCATTGTTCAGGGTTGTAAGTATCCACTTGCAGCTAGGTGGCGTTAGTAGCAGATCCGTAATCATAGGATGGATGCAAGTATCTCCCAGTTTGCTTATTGCAAAATGTAGAGCAGTCCGCCGAATATGGACTGTATATTCACATAGCCCTATTAAGTTCTTCTCAATCAACATTCCTGAACCGATGTCATTCTCTGTGCTCTTATCGATTGGGTTAAAAGGAAGGAAGTGAACTTCTTGAATACCAGCTTGTGCCTCTTTTGGATCAGCAAACACGCCAATTGCGTTCTGGTTTTCAATGCGGGAGGCTCGGGCTGCCATCAGAACAACAGTATTTGGGTGCACTCCTTTTGAGAAAACCTCTATAAGATTCTTGTCAACTATAAGCTTGTTGAGTGTCAAAGTTCCAGTTTTGTCACTGCAAAGCACATCCATTCCATCTATCGTAGTCATTCTTTTTGTAATAGCTCCCTGTTGAGAAAGGCGATGGGAACATATGCAGGAATTTCCAAATTCCAATAACTGTCAAAACTTTTTGAAAATGACCCACTTGATTTGTAGATTCTATAAGGTGGGCAGCCTTGCCAAAGAATGTATGGACACTAGTGGCGATAACAACTTCAATTTCTCCCTGTTTGCATGTGAAACCAGTGTAAACCCCGTTCCCAGGACCTTTTGTGAGAGGTAGGGACTTCCCTATGAGAGCATACTGGTCAATTTTTAGCGGTGCTCCTTCAAGAATTTGGGCATTGACATGTAATATGTCTCCGAGCTTGATATTAACTATATCACCAGGAACAAGAATGGCCGCATCTTCCTCACTCCACCTTCCATCTCTAAGACCCTTGGCTTTGGGAGCTAGCCTAGCCATGAGAGCTGCAGCCGCATTACCCGCATTGTTCTCTTCAATAAAACTGACTGTTTACTTGATAATGAGCAGGGTAATGATGCCCACAAAGTCTTGCTTAAGAACTTCATATTCCTTCACAAGTTGTTCCTCCTGAAGCATGCAGTTATCTTTCTCCTGTTCCAACTCTGCTTGCAGATGCTGAAATTCTTTCTTCTTCTCAGTTACTTTCAGGTTTTCCAACTCTTCTTGTAGCTTCATTCATTTCTCATCAATGTCAGCCCTTTCTTTATCAAGTTCAGAAGTCATGAGCTGCAAATTTTCTGTATCAGTGAGCATTTGTTTCATCTCGATTGTCAAAGTGTTTATTCTTGGTTTGCATAGCCTTCTCCCTCTCCCTGACAGCTTTCCATTTCAAGTCAAGGTCATGAGCTTTCTCCATAGATTTCTCCACTGCCTGTTCTCTTTTGCTGATTTGTTCTTCCCTTTGTCAGAGACTTACTTCCTTTTGCTCCACTTCATACAGCTTATTCTTTGGCTTTTCCTCAAAGTGTTTTCTCTTATGGTCCATTTCCAGCTCAAATTCTTGTTGTTTCACACCAACTATACTATTGTGATCATCAAGTGTTTTTCGAATCTCATATTTTTCTCTAGCATTAAGCATTTCTTGTAATGCCACCAGTTCCTTCTCTTTCATTTCTACATTCTTTTTCATAACATCCGTATCCTTTGTACAATATTTGGTCTCAGAAACTGAATGAGAGATAGGTTTGTCATCAGCTTCCAAAGCTCTATTGCAATCCACATCCAAATAAGAAGCACCATCTCTATCAACATTACATGCACTACCAGCTCCCTCATCACAAACAATTTTTCGATAAATAACTTTCATCTTAACCCGTACCCGAGAAGAGTAAGTGACTCCTTGAAGCCTTGCATGTGTAGCCTCTTTTGTAAACATTTCATCAAACACTCTCCATGCACATTCCCATTGGTTATTACTGCAGCTCTTGACTGGCGCAACCTTTCCCACAAACTCCCCAATTTTTATTCCATGATTCCTTTTAGCAATTAAGAAATCGATACCTTGGTCCAACTGCTTGATTTTTGTGGCTCGAACAGTTGCCTTATGCTTAATAATAAGCTGCTCTAAGTAAGAGAAATTCCTCCTGTGAGTAAAAAATTGCATAAGCTGAACCATAGCAACTCTTTGGTCAGGATCTGATTGAACTCTGGAATGATAATCGCACATCTGATCCTTTACTACACACTCAATAACAACCTACTTGGCCAAAAGTATCTTCCCTTCATCATAATCATTATTCACTGAATCACGATTCTCGATAGAATTGGAAGGGATGCAAGTAGTGGAAGGGATCTTAGATTTGTTCAATCTAGTAGAACTAGTGCCTTTTTGTTTGTCCTGGATCATTTGGACAATTTGTTCAAATCGAACATCTAATCTCTTCTCTTGAGCCTCTTGAGATTGAGCCATTCTTTTCAACTCAATTTTTAAGAGTTTGATTTGTCCTGATATCTCAATTTGGTTCTTCCTAGTCTCCTCCATGGAAGCCTCCATCTCCTCTTATATGATTTCCATGGTTTGCTAGGTTGGTGGATCGTAACGGCTCTGATACCAAATGTCACAGTTGTGACTTAGATTTGATCAAAAGAAGAACAAATGGAATGAAAAAAAAAACTCTATTGATAATGGAAGGAAAGATTACAGAGGCTATTGCTCAGTCTGATCCTGATCTACAGATCTGGCCCTTTTCATACAACTTCTTCTCTGCTTGCTCTGTTCTTTTCTACCTCTACCTCTATTTAACTACAGTGAAGATAACAGAAATACAAATTGAGCCAATATGATTATTACACGTGTCTGGTCCATGTGAGATTATAACAACCTGAGAGGTGTTATTACTATCATGTCCATAGATTCAAATTTAAACTCTTTCAAATTTTGGCGCCTCTGTTTCTAGTTTGGCACCTTCGTGTGTGATTCCTTTCGATTCTTTTGTAAATGTGACAAAATATATTCTTTTGTTCTGGGGAACTTTTAAAATGCGTGAAACACCTAACCCCTATGTTGCCAAAGGCGGCTCAGAATCAAGCTTGCGTAGCTTCTTAGCTTAGGTGAGGTACATGAGGCTTCTGGAAATTGATAATGGGTGTTTGAGCATTATAGATTTTTGTAGTTACATTTATAAATATCACGTGGTCATCTCACCTTAGCACCTCAACCTAGCTTCTCACACAACCTAGCCCATTGCTATCTTTATAAGAAATATCAGATGTTTGTCTTGCACTAGTACCTGGTGGTACACACATTGTCCTTACAAGTTAATAACCATCATATTACATTTTAATTGCACTTGGTACGCGTCGAGCAGAAGTATAATGATACTCATTTAATTATTTGTATTTGAGAGGATCTTCTATCAAACCCTATCAAGATATTCCTTTGTTTCAGTCAATTTTAATGGCATGGGAAAGACATTTGCACATGAGTTTCTGTTCTGTCCCAACTTTGCATGCTCTGCTCATAAGCGTTCTTGTTATTTTTCCACAGGCACAATCACAACTACTCTCTACAGAAGCCAAAGCTGCTGCAGTTCAAATTGGAAAGCGGCTTCAGCTGGGATCCAAACTGAGTGAAATTGTTAACAGAAAAGAGGATTTGGTTGCATTATTTGATTTGTACAGAGATGAAGGCTACATATTGACAGAATACGGGGGGAAATTCTGCGTATGTACTAGGAGATTATTCTTCCCTATTGTTGTTCATTTTGTTTGGGATTCTTTCCATTGCCATTCTGAGATATCTAAAAGATCAGCACTGCTTTGAAGCTTTAGTCAAATGTCTTCTGGTGTTTGACATTCTTGCTTGAATCAGGTTGTTCTCAAGGAAGGCTCCTCGCAACAAGACATGCTCAAGTCGTTATTCCATATCAATTATCTATACTGGTTAGAGAAAAATGTGGGCATTGAAACACAGAGTGCTGCAGACGATTGCAGAATGGGAGGAAGGCTTCAAATATCTTTGATTATGTGAAAAGAGAATTCAATCACATCAAACATGATGGAAATTTAGGCAGATGGGTAATGGATGGATTGATTGCACGACCATTACCTTACAGGATTCGACCTGGATATGGTGCTGCATCTTCCCTCACAACTTGATAGAGATGAGGCATGTCTGCAAAGGTGAGGTCCATGGCAAACCAGACTCTGCAAATGGTAAAGATGGGGTTGTTTTTGTCATGAAGCTCCTCATATGATTTCGTACTCTTTAGTTAGCTCCATACTGTGAAATCGTCATGAGATTTTTCTTCTTTAGGAAGAGTGGTGAATTATGAAAGCCTTCGGCTAAGATATGCCCTTGGAGTTCTATCCCATGTCAATCAGTTGAAGTACTCAATAGAGTTGTCACCATCAGTTATGACTCGTGACCTTAATTAGACTATGGTTATGAGATAACTTGACATCAGATCAAAGTTTTGATGTCCAGACCAGTGCTTGCCGCTCTGCCCCAATGAAGTTTTATTTTTTCATTTGTATGCTGCAAAAATAGCTTTGTGATATAACCGGGTTTTTAAATATTGAAAGCGCATAATACCTGGATGTGTTGACATTTTTCAGGATGATTCTTTTCTAATTTTTGCTTCCTCCCCGTTGTTTTCTTAATGTTACAGTAAGAATGATTATTTGCTTCTGAATACTATGTTTCTTAGTTCTCTTTTTTGGTCTTTTGATTGAAGTTCTGAATTTAGCAGCTAAAAACTCGCTGGGAACAGAGTCAGGTTTCTCAAACCCTTTTTTTCAAGTTTCTCAAACAGCTCTATATACTACAAGTTATTCAAACAGCAGTAAACACAAAACCAGCTACAATCAGCTCAAGCAAACAATAACAAGTACAATCACCATTGTGAAATAATAAGCACAAACACTACGATCTTTTACAATCAACAAGATCACCCCCAGTGAAATGGAATGCAAATACTGGCACCAAGATATCAACTTTGCCACTCTAGCAAAGCATGAATGCTCCATATGGATCTTTAATCGGTTTTAACTTAGATGACCTTTTTCAGCTCCGATTCCATCATACCATATAACTTGCTACGAAGTTTAGCTATTGTTGTAATCATGTTTCCTTACCACAGAGCATTTTCCTACCTTTTTATTGCCAATGCAACACCTTCGAGTGTTATGTGATAATGTGAATCTGCATTGGTAACCACCAAGGGTTTGGAAACAACTCCTTTATTTGAGCTTGTAACATTGTTACTGATGTACAAAACACTGGCAGTTTTTGCAGCAATGGGTGATAGGCAATAGGAAATATGTGGTGTAATCCACTTGATTCATGAAAGAAATGGTGCCATTAACAATCCCCAATACTCTGAAAGAATTGCCAACAAATAAAGAACCATTATTGTTGTGTAGAACCGAAGGTTAAAGTATTCCTTACAAGTACCCCCGAAGCAAATGACTTGTCAGCATAGGATGTTCCATGTCCACAAGCCTTGGTTGTATTGTCTGGACATGAACGATGACATGCTTGAGACTTGCAAGACACTTATAAGTAGAAGATTTCCTGGGATTATATATTGGAGCATTCTGCTTGTAACACGTTTGAAAAGGCTGACATTGCATCCATGTCAACATAGTCTTTGTGTCCAGAGCAAGTAGGACTGGAGACGGAGTACCAACTGACATTGCTATATGTTCTATTACAATTGAATAAAATAATCACCTAAGAATATAAATGAACTCTCGGTGCGCAACTCCTCAACAACGACAGCTTTTCAGGAAACAAACTCCTCTAACCTCGCCTGAATCTACTAGTCCTGAAACAAAGCCAATCGACTACATTCCCAAGGAAATGTGTACCTAAGAAGCCAAAGTCCACTTGGGTCAACAATTAAGTTGGTGTTAAATTTCTTCGTTCCCAAAATCAATAAAATACCACAAAACAGTCAAGCCAAAACATGTAGTTCCTCCTCGAGGCAAATGTATATAGCTATTTAAAACTTCTAGCATTTTTTATTAACTATTGACCTTACCTATACTTGCTCTTTAGAAATTTACCATGGCAAGTCAGATCTGCAGAAGAGTTAGTGGACTTGCCATCCTGCACAAAATGGTTAGAAACAATAAGGATTAATATATAAATTAATCAAACTTTATCAACACACAAATTATTTTTCTTAAACCAGCTATCCATTTACGATAAATTGTCCTCTTAGACGATACCACATTCGCACCACCTCCGTGCCGAGCATACATGTATGTATGTCCCTCTCATATAAAGGGAAACTTCTCTGTCATCCATGCCTAAGTGGAAACATCACATACGGGCATGTATCACCGGATACCCCTAACTATATGAGTACAACAAAAGTCACTCTTGGGCTAACAATGCGCATAGATCATGTCACATTTTTTTACGGATAAATATCAAGCCTTTTTTAGGCATTTCAAAATCACCCTCTTTTTCCGCAAGACACAGCTCGAAGGTGATTTAGTTTCTTTATAAGAAAAATGGGTGCCCTCCTCCGCAAGACCCAACTCGAAGGTAATTTAGTTTTTCTATAGAAGAGGGAAAAAAAATAAACATAAGAGATGTAGTATTTCTAAGAGATGCAATTCTACGCGATTAAGATTTACGAACTACCTAACGAACAAAAATAAGGTTAGTTATTCTTATCTACCTACCAAATCGATATTGATCGAGTAACCCAACAAAATACACATTTCATAATACTATGAACAATAACATCCAGAATCTAAACCATGCATTTCATTAATCAAATTGTAGATCCAAAAGAATATTATTTACCAATGGACAGTTGGTTAATACCAACACATAAATGATTCCCATGGACCATTGCACCCAAAACATTGGGAGTTTCCCTTACAGCTCATGTGATTCCCAACCCAACATGAAATATTCTCAACGACTATAGTCACACACCAAGGGATAACAACCCTAGGTGTAGCATAGGCCAAGTCGTAATACTCTTTATCTTAGACAAAATGTAAACAAAGTGTATATGCAATTTATTGTCTTCATCTCCCCGTGACAGAGGATATGAAAACAAAATATCTAAAGCTGATGGTACTCTTCGTCTCTGACAATATATATAATATCAAATGTTTTCTTCTCTGATCGAATATTTATAAATAAAAAAACATATGTATGAACAAAATGATTCTTTGTACTATGGACCAGTGTTGTAAAAAATGGCCTAGGCTCTAGGCGTTAGAGAAACGTCGAGATTAATGGTTGGGCGAGTTTTTTTTAATAAGGTTGATTGTGTTCTTATTTTATTTTTCTTTCCCCTTTTTTGAAAAGAAACAATTTAATTGTTTTTTATTTAGTATATGTCTGAATGTAGCAATTGATAGAATTGTCAATGTGATAGAATTGGATAAATGGATTCCCACTATGGCAGTGCGGGAGTGTAAACTAATGATATTTCTTACTAGGAGAGTTTATACTACAAAAAAAGGCCTTTAGGGACGTAGTCAAAATTGTCGCTATAAACAACATTTCGTCTCTATAAATATTGGGCGATGAAATATTTGTCGGGGAAAGGTTGTCACCATAGCTCTGTCTCGCAAGCGTTTGTGCGACGAAAATAAATCTTCGTCGCTACAAAGTCCTTTTGAGTGACGACAACAAAGATCGTTGCGAAAGGGTGCGTCGCGTAATACTGCTTTGCGCGACGCTCATTTCAACGCAAGAAATAGATCGGTTCTTCGTGCAAAATATACTTACGCGATTAACCATTTCGTCGCACTAAACTTTGTCGGCATAACTCAATCGTGACGAACCCTTTCGTCGCGTTAGACTTTGTCGGCTTAACTCAATGGTGACAAACCTTTCATCGCGCAAGAATTTATTTACGCGACAAAAATATTCATCACTCTAATGTTATCATACAGGTTCTGTCGATCCAGACACGCTTGATCTATTCTTATGCGACGGAACTTTGTGTCGTTTAAAGTTATGTTTAATAACTTTAAAATCTTTTAATTCAAATATTTATTTTAATTAAATTTGAAATATTTATTAATTGAACCGTCTCATGCATAGAAGGGTTTTGCTAATTTAGTTAAATACTATTAACTCTACAAATTAATAATGTAAAATCGTAATGTATTCATTACAAATTAAAAATTTTAAACCATAGTGTATCAGTTACAAATTAAAAAAACACATCAGTACATTTTTTAGGGATGTGGTGGCTGATGGTCTGTCAACAGTAGCGGGAGACTTGACAAATTAATCTCCGATTGCTGGAGTGCCCCTAATAACATACTCCACCTAGTTGCCTCTTGTGCTTGTCGTTCCCCTTCCCGGGCCTCCCTCTCCGCCTCTCGGGCCTGCCGTTTTGCCTCACACGCTTTGGCAGCATTTAACTCATTCTGCAATTCCTCCACTTTCGACTGTAATGATGAAACGGTTCCGACTGACCGCTGCGAAGCTGAAGATGAGGTGTTGACCTCACGAACTTTATCTTTCCTCGTCCCCGAACAATCTTTCCGGGTCTCGGACCTAGTGATTCCAATGTCTCCGTCAAAATATGTAATTCTGCATCGGGATAGTCCATTGTGAGCTGCTCCAACGGAGTTTCCGAAGGATGTTGCAAGGCCACTCGCTCCATGTAGGCATCCCACCTCTCCACCATCATTTCCTTGATTAAAAAAATATTAAAAATTAATAACTTTTAAAAAACAACAGAAGTGACAACATGCAAAAAATGCAAAGAATAAAGCTTGCATGCAACTTCACAACCACCTCATTGCCAGGTAGTGCATAAACATCCTTGAACATGTCGATTTCTGGAAATTTTGAACCCTCCTACAAAACATTGTTAAAATAATAAACCAACTAATATAAACATTTAATTGAATGTATTGACTAAAAATAAAATAATGAAATTAAACATACGAGTTCACTTACTAGACGTTGTTCCTCCACCCTATAAGAGAAGGGCAATGAACCAGAGTGATGTAGAATTTTCTTTCGACGTCGGTTCGCCTCAAATCTTTTGCATGTGTTAGTGGTTCGTGTGATCCTTTGGGATTGTAGTTGTCTACAGGGCCTCCTCGTTTTCTTTGCAATTGTAAATATAAAAAAAATCAATTTGCCGAATATGATGAGAAAAACTAAAGTTTATTACCTTTAGGGTGCTCTCCATCTCCTTGGGAGGAGGGGTTTATTCCTCGGTCATGGTTATAGTCTCCAGTGCAATCTCAGGAGCCGCTAGGGGTGGGCACGGTCCGGATCGGTTCCAAATTTGAAGGAACCTAACTCGAACCGTTTAAAAATAACGGATCCGGTCCGGTCCGGATCCCCTCATTTTGAACATTGGAACCGAACCTAACTCGAACCGTTTGGAACGGTCCGGTTCCTACGGTTCCAAACGGTTCCAATGTTCAAAATCTGGGGATCTTCTTTAAAATGAATCCAAACCAGAAGGCAGAGATTGGTAATTTGGTATTCAGATGTGAAAATCTTATAATTAGATTCACTGAATCCAACAAACAGAACAAACCCATGGTCTCAATTTTCTCTCAGAAAATTAAAATGAAAGAAACAGAGAGAGAGAGGCGAATCAAGAACAAAATTATTACTCCTATTTGAAAAACAAACATTAAACATTTGATAGTGCCCTAGATCAATACTACAATACATCAAGAACAAAATTACAAAAGATTAAACATTTTTCTTACTTCCTCTTGGTGAAAGAGTTGAACTTTGGTGGGCGAGAGAACAGTTGAAGCACGCACACGAAAATGGAGAAAGGAGGCAATGGAGAAAGAAACAGAGATCAACTAATTACCACCAAATCCATCAAATCAGATCTCAAAACCATCATCACTTCCATCCATCTTTCCTTCAATCCCTTTCAAAATATGAGGTAGGAACCTCACATACACCAACCCAACACCCTGTAAACATCTTGCAGATTACAAGCACAAGCATGGTAATAGGTTCTCGGTCGAAAACAGTATCAAAACATCCCCAAATTCGATCAGGTTTTCTTCTTCAGGGAGTGCAAGTTGCCCCATTTCAACATCGATCGATCCCGCTTCAATGACCTTCAAGGCCTATTTCTTCAAATCAACATAACTGAGAAACGATTTGGTCATCAGATCATTCATCTCTTCTCAGTTCCAGAACAGAAAAACAGGGGAGAAACATCAAAGAGAGGAGAGACCTCTTCTTCGACAGACCTCATCCCTTCGACAAATCTCTTCTTCGACAGACCTCTTCTTCGACTGATCTCACTTCTTCGACAGACCTCTTCTTCGACAGAGAGAGGAGACGAGAGGAGAGGAGATCTCCTTCTCGAGACAGAGAGCAGAGAGAGGAGAGGGAGATCTCGCTGATCTCTTCTTCGACAGCTCTCATCCCTTCGACAGACCTCTTCTTCGACAAAGAGAGGAGAGGAGAGGAGAGGAGAAGGAGATCTCCTTCTCGAGACAGAGAGAGGAGAGGAGAAGGATCCTTCTCGAGACAGAGAGCAGAGAGAGGAGAAATCCTTCCTTAGGTTTTGCAGAGAAGAGAGTGTGGCTTTGGCTAATTTAGGTTTAGGTTTGGTTTGGTTTATGGTTTTATAATTTATAGTAAATGGGATTTGAAACGGTCCGGACGGGTCCAACCCGGACCGTTTCGTTTTTAAAATTAGGAACCGGGACCGGACCGTTTTATAACGGATCCGGACCGATCCGGACCGTATCCAAAAACTTATAATTTAAATCCGGACCGTTTAGAGGAAAACGGTCCGGTTCGAGTTGAATCCGCGGATCGTCGACCCGTTTGCCCACCCCTAGGAGCCGCTGATTGACAGTTTGTTCGTCTGGCGCTCCGTCGAGTGAGAACTTGAGGAACTGATCCAGACGATGAAGATTGATCAACGACCGGAACATTTGATCCATGTGCTGGTGGAGTACTGATAGAAGCAACCCTTGTAGCAGGAGCATTAATGGCGGAATGAGCTATGTTGGGCGGAGGAGCGGCGACCGAACTACTAGCAGCAACAATTACAGGCCTACTTTTTCTTGATATAAAAAACCATCTGAACAAAAATAATAAAAACACAACACAATAATTACAATGAGGAACAATGGACGCATAACAATTACAATGAGGAACAATTACAAACATAGAATTCAAAGAAGTTGTAATCCAAAGTCACACCAAAACCACAAACAGAGAATACCCAATGCACACAGGATGATGTGTAGAAAATACCCCACTCACCCAAAACTCGTAATCAAGGCCTTCGTCCCCCATCAGAAAGTAAATTGGTATCAACAAACTATTTTGTAATTTGTTGCAAGTAGTAGTAGTAGGCAGATTTGTACTAGACATTTCACTTGCTGGAACCAAAAGCTAAGTGGGTGCTTGTTTTTGCTTCTCAATCAAATCATGGGTCTGAATTTCTTGGAAAATGCAACCTTTTACTGTGGTTAGATCAGAAACATTCTACCACTTCCCTGTGCAGAAATGGGAAGAAGTGGGTAATCAATAAACCCCCTTTGTTGATTATCAAATAGGAAGTTCATTGATTCGAAAGAGGCCGAAATCTTGATCAAGAAACACTCTACCTATAAGCAAAATGCCTTCTGTACTAGGGGTCTGCCCTAAGTTCATATATTTCCTTCCAACTCAATATTTAGTCAATTTTTCAAATAAATGAGTCATAAAATCTTACCAAATAAATTTCCAAATAACTAGGGCTCTTTTCATCAGATCCTTTTCAACTAAGTACTCCCTACTCTAATCGAACAGAGCTGAACTAGGTCTATCTAACATCAACTCTTCTTACCCCTTGGGAATGTTGCAATCAAAGTTTATGTTTTTCTACCCTTCTTCAACTCTTACATACTTATGTTCACATCACCAAATGGAAGGTCAAATCAACTCCAATGACAACATACTCCATTATCAAAGCTAAGTGCACATCTGTTCAGTCCTTGATGTGGGGTTTTTAAACCACCTATTGACTCAGGCTCGGTTTTTCAAAGTTCAAACAATAATCATGAAACCATTGACATTTCATAGAACGTGGTATCACATCTTCCTACATTTCTCTTATGCATTTCATCGAAGACCTGAATAACATCTACAAACACCCACATTTCACGTAAAAACAAACCAAACTAGTCCTCACAAACACAAAATGCAATAACTAGAAAAAAAATAGAAAAAAAAGAACTTGCATTTGAGGTTGAAAAGAACTTGTAGTTGAGAGAGATCTCGTATTTTCCTCAGAGAACTTGAGAGATTGAAATGGCTATGATTGGGCTAGCAATGGAAAAACGATAGTTGAAACCTAATTAAAAGGGTTGGTTTTGCGCGATGAACCTTTCGTCGCCATATATAAGAGATTTCGTCGCGCTATTTTTCAAATTTTCACCCCAATTTTTTGCCGCCAGAAGCACGCACCATGATTTTTAAGGGGGGGCAGCATTTTGTGAGACGAAATATTCTAATTTCGTTGCGCAAACATCAAATTTGTTTATTTTAGGGGGAAACTTTTATATCATTATTTAATTAATTCAATGAACTTCGACACTCATTTAACAAATTTATGGTAAAAAATTCATAGTACATTAAGAAATTTAACTAAATGAACTAACAAAATACATAATATTATTAACATCTTGTAAACGACCTAACAAATTATATTCCTTCAAATGTATTTAATCTGAATTAGTAGAGTAATCACTTTCGACTTATTCTTCAAGTTCATCTGACATGGTTGCCTTAGATTCTCCAAAAACTCCATCTTTTGCAGGTGATACCTCAACAATATATTCGTCATCAATCGGAGGAAGTTCGACAAATAACTCAAATGGTTGTTGGATAATGGGAATGCTTGAAGATGAATTCTCTTGATCAGCGGTGTCGTCATCACTGTGGTCATCAGAAGCCTTTTCAGGAATGTCCCATATACTTCTGTGTTGGATCGTCTGGGCTACTTTCCATCCACCACCGGCTTTAGGATCATCTAGATAAAAAATTTGTTTTGCCATAGTTGCCAAAATAAAAGGTTCATGCTCGTACCAAAGTGTGTTCGTGTTCACACTTACTAGACCATATTATCGGTTTAATACTCCCGGCTTTATGTGGGTTTGTATCAAACCAACAACACTTGAATAAAATCACCTGGCAACGGTCTTTGTACAGTAATTGAATTACAGATGTCAATTTACCATAGAAATCAACATTGCGGTGTCGCCGTCCCCAAGTACTAATACGTCACTTTTTTCAGTGCTCAATTGTTATCTCGCTCGATAACCAGGAACTTAACACCATTCACATAACAACCCGAACATGTTTCAGATCGAATAGGACTTCTTGCCAATTTTGATAATTCACCGTCCCGACATTTTCCAACACTCATTTTCATACAACGGGCAATATTGGATGCGTACCCATCTGGAAACTTCACAGAATAAAAAAACTTAAAAACTTTTATCTTTACTGGCGGTTTAACTGCAAAATAGGGATGTCCCTTTACCCATTTGTCACCGACTTTCTTAAGCCATAATCGTTTCTTTATACCCATGTTCATACAATCTTGCCTCACTTTCACAGTGTCCTTTGATTTTCCTTCGATGCCAAGAATTGTCCCAACCAGTCAACCACACTATCACACACATTCTTTTCAATATGCATCACATCTAGGTTGTGTCTGATCTTTAATTTCGACCAGTACGGAAGCTCAAATAATATACTCTTCTTCGTCCTTTTCAGATGTGTAGCTGACATGTGTAAATTAGTATCACGATTATCAGAATGTTTGCCAATCTGACCAAATTCTAAGCTATTCAACTTGGCCAAAATGTCATCCCCGACCATTCTCTAGGTCTAGTGTCGTTCTTCATTTTTCCATCAAAGTCCACTTTATTTGTTCGCCACTCGTGATCCTGCGGCAACCATTTACGGTGACCCTTCGTCAACATGTACAGTCGCTGCAATCTGGGCTTCAGTGGAAGATATCGCAAAACCTTTTGTGGAATTTTCTTCGTTTTATTACCAGAATTAGGCTTATATCTTGGCTCATTGCACACAGGGCATGCATCCATCCCTTCAATTTCCTTATAAAATAATGCACAGTTGTATTTGCAAGCATAAATATTTTGATACCCCAAACCGAGACCGTTCAACAATTTCTGCGCGTTATAATAATCCTCAGGCAAAACGTTTTCCTTCGGAAGCATCTACTTCATAATTCCCATTAAATGAGAAAAACACTTATTTGACATGTGATGTTTCACTTTGCAATGCATCAACTCCACAATGGCAGTAAGCAGGGAGAACTCTGTGCAACCAGGGTATAATGCTTGTTGGGCTTGTTTCAACAATCTTTCATAGTTTTCTAACTCTTCACTTTGCAGCATGTTGGGAGGTACAGTGTCTCCTACCATATCATCAATGCCATCTTCGTTCATCGATGCATATGGATAAGCGTCATTTATTATACCCATAACTTGGTCATTATCATTCATGGACGTTTCATCAATGTGCGGCACAAGTGGCTGGGAATTCGATGAAGTCAAACCAAATTCTCGTTGCTCCCCATGATAAATCCACCTCGTATAATTCTGAATCATCCCATACCTTGCCAAATGATATCGAACCGTATTGAATGTCTGCCACAAACAATTGTTACAACATTGACAAGGACACTTGATATGATTCGTCATACTAGTGACATGTGCCCTTGCAAACTCAATGAAGCTCTCGATCCCATTTAAATATTCATCACAGCATTTGTCCTGATTTTGTATCCACTGTCTTTTCATTATGCCTGTTTTCAGTTTATAAAAAAAACATGAGTTAACGACATTAATGCGATTAGGTTTAAATGTGGAAAATTTTTGATAGCATCTCAATTACAATTCTTCAAGTGGACGATGTAGATATTATTAATTAATAAATATCTAGTATGCACTCAAAAAACAATTTCAGACACTCCCAAAAATCCACATGATGACAACCTAATTTCATGAAATTTCAAAAAATAAAAAAAATTAGCAATTTCCTCACCGTTCTCCAAGTGAAAGAGAAAGACGATTGGAGGTGTGGTCGGCGACGCAGAAAGAGGACAAAGCCTAATTAACTGCTGGAAGCTTGGAGTATATAGTGAGAGAAATCAATCGAGCAGAGAAAAAGAATAAAACAAGAGGAGAAAATAGTGAAAACGTAGATTTGATTATTCTAATTCGTGGAGAAGATGAACAGGTCAGAGCTTGTGCAACGACACCGTTCGTCGCCCTGGGATGTTTTAGGCGATGAACCTGCTCGCTTTAAGCGACGACACTTTGTCGTGAATATTTTATGCGACGAAGGTTTCAAGTTCGTCGCGTATGATATATTTAGGCGATGACAAAGTTTGTCGCCCTAGGATGTTCAAGTTGGTCGTTCAAAGTAGTAGACACATAGCGATAGGTATTTTAGGGCGAAAAAAATATTTGGGTTTAAGCGACAATACTTTGTCGCATATTATTTATGCAACGAAGGCTTCCAGTTCGTCGCGTAAGATATATTTAGGCGACGAAAAAGTTTGTCGCCCGAGGATGTTCAAGTTGGTCATTCAAAGTAGTCGACACGTAGCCCTAGGTATTTTAGGGTGACAAAATATTTGGTTTTAAGCGACGACACGTTGTAACATTGTTACTGATGTACAAAACAAATCCCTTAAAACTACTTTAAACTCGAACCCCAAATCGCAACCTCCCAAAAATTTTCAGAAAAACAAAGTAATCTCATGAAAACTTCAGAAATATTTTCAATCACAAAAATAAAGTAAACTTCAGAAAATTTTCAAAAATCACAACAAAAAAAAACTATTGTTCGCCTGAGACAATGCGAGCAAAACCTCGCATTGATCTAAGCAAACAATAAAAAAATTTGCTGAAATTTCCTGTTCGCCCGGAACTCTGCGAAATTTGGCAAAAACCTCACATTGTTCAAGGTGAGAATTTTTTAAAACAATGCAAAAATCTCGCCTAGAAAAATGCGAGGTTTTTGCAAAAACTCGCAGAGTTCCGGGCGAACAGGAAATTTCAGCAAATTTTTTCGGATAGATTTGTGCGACTTTAGTAAAATGCCCATAACTTGCCCATTTCAAAACATTTTCAAATGATTCAAGTTTTGATTATTAGATAACTCAGATTAATACAACTTGTGTGTTTTGATCAACTTGAGAATCGGCTTCAATCGAACACATAAGTTGGCCAAAAATCAGGAACACTATCCTATTTTTATTGCAAGACAGATTTGCGCGACTTTAGTAAAATGACCATAACATGCTCATTTCAAAATATTTTCAAGTGATTCAATTTTTTTTATTAGATAACTCATAGTACTACAATTATTATGTTTTGATGAACTTGAGAATCGATATCGATCGAGCACATAAGTTGGCTGAAAGTCAAGGACATTGTCCCATTTTCATTGCGAGATAGATTTGCACGACTTTAGTAAAATGACTATAACTTGCTCATTTCAAAACACTTTCAAGTGATTTAAGTTTTGTTTATTAGATAACTTTTAGTGTACAATTTCGTGTTTTTATTTTGAAAGGCAAGCAGGGTTTTTATAGGATCCCACAACCCATAAAGATGCCGCAAGCTGGGTTTGAACCCATGACCTAGTGATACCATCCGCTAAGCTCTAACCGTTGAGTTGTCATGCCATTGGCACAATTTCGTGTTTGGATGATCTTGAGAATCGATCTTGATCGAACATACAAGTTGGCCAAAAGTCAAGACACCATCTCATTTTCATTGCGAGACAGATTTGCAGGACTTTAGTAAAATGACCATAACTTGCTCATTTCGAAACATTTTCAAGTTATTCAAGTTTTGTTTATTAGATAACTCATAGTACTACAATTTTTATGTTTTGATGAACTTGAAAATCAATCTCAATTGAGGATTTAAATTGGTTGAAAGTTACCCTATTTTTAAGTTAAGTTACTATTTTTTTCAAAAACAGTTTTTTAAGTGATTATGGTGTGGGTTAGTAGAAAAAAAAAGTACATGGTGATGTGAGAAAGCACTTTTGATGGTGTGAAGTAGTCATTGCCCACCATCAATCAAGGCTCTCTTTTAATGGGCCCCTTTTATTGACTTCTTTGACATAGTGGTCCTTTAAGTGACTAATGAAGTATATCGACTACTATACAATTGACATCATCTATCATATTCATTCATAAATATCCTCCAATTCTCTCTTTTACTTACTATAAATTTACCTAAAGGCTTAACAATTAAAGTTGGTTTCCAACAAAAAGTCTAACTAAACAATGGTATTTGCCCGGTGATAGTGAATAGGAAGAAGGTATATAGAAGCACTGCAGGGGATTGCATTTGATTTTTATTCAAACTATTCACCTTAAGCAAGCCATAGAAACAAGGGCTTGTAGCACAAGGACGACTACATCAAACTGAGGAAGGTTCGTGAATGGTAGTTTGCATTTTGGAGTTTGGCATATGCAATTTGGAAGTTTAGCGGTTTTTTTGTTAATTTTTTTAAAATAATTTCAATTGTTAAGTTTTCAATTTTATAAAGATTCTTAATTTTTTTAAATTAATCATAAGGACCTTATTAATTATATACAAGTCACAATTAGTGTGGAAGTTTATTTAGATTAAATAGATGAGGTTACAAAAAATCTAACTTATGGACCATATTTAGTCTTTCATAATTTGCAGATCATGCCATTCGCACTCGTTTAATAATAATCAACTAGTTGTCTTATCACAGGTACAACTGTGATGCATTCAAGAGTACCATGGATGCTAGGGTAATGTCGTATTGATGGGGTTAAGGGTAAAAGACACGATCGCTTGACTCTACTTTGATTATCAAGCAAAACAACAAAAATAAATAAAGACAGTACCAATGATATGTCACTTAAATTGAGAAAATGTGCACATAGAAAATAGATTTTCTCTATAGGCACTGTTTAGAATTGATTGACGCAAAGTTAAGCAAACATGTTCAACGGTTGTTTGATTCCTAAGTAAAAAGTTGGTACAGGGGTTAATTCCCGGTATAGTCGACAAAATCCACTATTCACAAAATTTCCTATTCAAAGAAAATCTGCCATAATTACTACTAAGACTCTAATACCAATTGTTAGGGAAATTTAGGAATTTCTCAATAAACTAGATTAGCAAGAATGTGAAATAAAAGCAAAAAATAACACACAATATTTAAGTGGTTCACCCAGCTTGGGCTCGTTCAAGGGCCTGCTAGAGATCTTTTAATAAAAAATTGTGATTTCACAAAATTAAATAAAAATTCTCTGAATTTTTTTTTTGAAAATACAAAAAGAAAAAGGGCGAAAGAAAATATTACATTTTTTCGAGGGTTTTTTTTGTGAATTTCGAGGTTTTTTCGTAAAAATAACAAAACTAGCTACTAAAATTTACATTTTTTTTGAAAAATTTCAGGATTTTTTCGTAAATTTTGAGTTTTTCTTCTAATTATCATTTATTCTATTTATTTATTGATTTTTGAAACCATCCCCTAATTTCCTAATTATCACTTCTTCTACTTATATATTGATTTTTTAAACTATTCATTGATTTTCCAATTATAGGTTTTTTAGTTTCATTTAATGTGTTTAATAGATTTATTTACTTGTATATTATTTTTTCACACATTTAATATACCCTCAAAATTTCATTATATATTTCATGTATGATAAAAAATTTACATTTTTTCTTTACACATAAAAATATTTCTTGAAATCAAGAAACCAAAATTAACTCAAAAACGAAATCACAATCCTTGTTTTTAATCATGGGAGAAAAATGTACAATTGGTGCTTACAACAGTCAAAACTCACAACCCAATTACACTAAAAAAAATTACTCTCAACTTTCTATGTCACAAGCTTCTTGCTCCACCACAAAACTACTTGAGGATTTCTTTTCCACTAATGAAGAAAAAAGTGGTCACCATCAAGGCAGCGATTACTCCACACCACCATAAGTGTTTTATCGCACCATTCTACTCTCACACACCACTTACTTTCCTTCCCACACCACCATACTTTCCCACGCCACCTATATAAACAAAAAACCAACATTTTTTTCCTTCTCATTCAAATCAAAACGCAATTCCACCTTCCCCCATTCGAATCTCTTCCCTCTCCCACATTCAAATCTCTTGCAAAATAAAAATCAACCTCTTCCTTCTCCCTTGAAAATTTCTTCCCTCTTCCTCAAAATTGAAACCCTTAAAATCGAATCCCAAATCGCAACCTCCCAAAAATTTTCAGAAAAACAAAGTAATCTCATGGAAACTTCATAAATATTTTCAATCACAAAAATAAAGTAAACTTCAGAAAAATTTTCAGAAATCACAAGAAAAATAAACTATTGTTCGCCTGAGACAATGCGAGCAAAACCTTGCATTGATCTAAGCGAACAATAAAAAAATTTGCTGAAATTTCCTGTTTGCCCAAAACTAGATACAAGGTGGTATGAGAAAAGACTTTTGATGGTGTAGAGTAGTCGTTGCCCACCATCAATCAAAGCTACCATACCATTGACATCATCTATTGACATCATCAATCAATCAAGCCACCACACAATGGACCCCTTTTATTGACTCCTTTGAAATAGTGGTTGACTATGTTCATATATCGACTACTATACAATTGACATCATCTATAGTATTCATTATTAAATTATCCTCCAATTTTCTCTCTTACTCACTATAAATTTACCTAAAGGCTTCAACTTTTTCTGTGTCTAAATTTCTCCTCCATCTATACTATAAATTTCTCCTTCTATTTTGAGGATGCTCTGGTCATGCAGTATTTTTCATGCAATGCAATTCATGCTCGTATTGAGTTGCAGCATCAGCTTATTGCTCACTGCTTGCTACTCTACCAATGAAACTGATCGACTAGCTCTACTGGCGTTGAATTCATTGATCGACTAGCTCTACTGGCGTTGAAAGAACAGATAAGTTATGAACTTATGATCCACTTGGAGCATTAAGTTCATGGAACTAATCATTCCACCACTGTCAGTGGAACGGAGTCACATGCAGCCGTCGTCATAGGGTTACAATCCTAGCTTTACTGTCTCAGAAACTTGAAGGTACACTCTCTCCCTATGTAGGAAACCTTACCTTTCTTAGAAGAGTCGATTTAACTGGGAACGAATTTCATGGTAACATACCAAAAGAAATTGGTCACTTGTTCAGGTTAAAATTCCTTTTTCTACCTAATAATGGTTTGATGGTGAGATCCCAAGCAATCTCAGTCGATGTCTTCGTTTTAGCATACTCAACCTTAAAGGCAATAAACTCTGTGGAGGAATTCCTCCTTAGCTTACCACTCTTGCGAAGCTTATAAGACTAGGCCTTGGTGAAAATGAACTAAATGGAAACATTCCATCTTCCATAGGAAACCTCTCGTTTCTTACCCATCTTGATCTTTCAGATAGTAGGTTGGTAGGAAGCATTCCTGATGATATTTGTCGCATCCAAGGCTTAAAATATTTTAATGTTCAGTACAATAATCTCACTGGATTGTTCCCTTCTTGCTTTTACAATCTCTCACAAATGGAACTTTTTTCAGTTGTCCAAAACCAACTAGAAGGAAGCTTCCCTCCAGACATGGGCCTTACACTTCCTAATCTCCAAGGAATTTATGTGGCAATAAACAAATTCAGGGGACCAATCCCATTTTCATTATCTAATGCTTCAAAACTTTCAATCATGGAGTTGGGTGCAAACCAGTTCACTGGACAAGTGCCATTGGTTCTTGGAAGGCTTCAAGGTCTTTACCTTCTGTCCCTTAGTTTGAATCATCTCGGTTCTAGCTTAGGAAATGACTTGGACTTCATCACTCCTTTAACCAATTGCAGCAGCTTGAGCTATTTCTTCGTCTCAGATAATTCTTTAAAGGATCACTCCCCAATTCCATAGTCAATCTCTCCACACAAATAACAAAATTAGACCTTGGTTACAATCAAATACATGGAACTATCCCTACTGGAATAGAGAATCTTTTCCAGCTAACTGGTCTTGATATTTCCCATAACCACCTCACTGGCAAAATTCCTGACTCTATTGGAATGTTCTCCCAAATGCATCTCCTGTTTTTGAGGGGTAACCATTTAACTGGACAAATTCCAAATTCTTTTGGTAATTTGACTTTACTAGAGAAGCTCGATTTATCGAGTAATAAACTAGATGGAAGAATACCTACAAGTCTCGGTGTCTACAGGGATTTACTTTGGTTGGATCTCTCAAGTAATAACCTCAATGGTACAATACCCAAAGAAGTTATTGGTCTTTCATCCCTCAAAATAATCCTCAACTTGTCTAATAATGTTTTGAGTGGTTTCCTGCCCTCAGAAATTGGAAACTTGAGTCGTCTTGAGATTCTGGATGTATCGAGAAATAGATTGATTGGCCCTCTTCCAAACACACTTGGCAATTGTTTGACTCTGGAGTCATTGTCCATGGCAAATAACTTCTTCAATGGAAACATTCCTAAGGCAATTAGTACTTTAAAGAGTCTTATGGAACTCGACCTTTCGCAAAATAAGTTGGTGGGGGAGATCCCAAAGTATCTAGAGAATTTCACTTTTCTAACTTACTTGAACCTGTCTTACAATGAATTGGAAGGCTCGGTTCCTATGGATGGAGTATTTGCAAATGCTAGTGCAATCGCACTTGTTGGCAATAGTAAGCTCTGCGGAGGCATAACCGAACTGCAGTTGTTTCCATGTCATGTCAATAAGAGGAGGAAATCATCGTTTCTCCGTTTAGGCATTCTACTGCTATGTGGGAGCTTCTGTTTGGTTTTATTCACATGCTTACTTTGGGCCTATTGTCGAAGGAAAACGGCAAAAGCAAAACCTTCTTCCCCATCATTGTCCTCTTATCAACTTCCCAGGATTTCTTATGTTGAGCTTCTCAAATCCACCAATAGTTTCCATATCGATAATTTGATTGGTGTTGGGAGCTATGGTTCCGTTTATAAAGGAGTTCTTTCGCCAAGCAATACTGTCATTGCAGTAAAGGTACTGAATCTTCAACAACGAGGAGCTTCCAAAAGTTTCTTGTCCGAATGTGATGCCTTGAGAAATATTCGACACCGGAATGTCCTAAAGATCATCACTTCTTGCTCAGGTGTAGATTTTCAAGGCAATGATTTCAAAGCATTGGTTTTTGAATTCATGCCTAATCAAAGTTTAGAGGAGTGGTTACAACCAAAGACAATTGGTGTGCAACATTTGATAGGAAATTTGAACTTCTTACAGAGGCTTAATATAGCAATTGATATTGCATCTAGATTGGATTATCTTCACAATCATTGTCAACCACCAATTGTCCATTGTGACTTAAAGCCAAGCAATGTTCTTCTCGATGATGATATGATGGCTCATGTAGCTGACTTTGGTTTGGCAAAGATGTTATCTAATGCTCCATACAATTCTTCAGATAGTCAAGGTACTTCGCCTACTGTAAAAGGATCAATTGGGTATGTTGCACCAGGTAAGAATCTTATAAAGCATTTTCTCGTCTTTATATTTTGAACTTCACACTTTCACGATTGTATTGTTAGTTTTAGTTAAGTTTCTAGCTTATGTTGCATTTTCTTTCAGATATTCTGAACTTCGTAAAATAACAATACTCCTCGTGAACCTCATTCAATGAGAAACATGAGTTTGCTCTGAAAAAAAGTTATATTTCAATTAAATGTTTGCTCTGAAAAAAATTATATTTCAATTAAATGTCTTCTTCTTCCTAGCAGTTATTTTAATTTTAGAGCGATGTATCTTGCAGAATATGGAATTGGCGGCGCTGTGTCTGCCAAAGGAGATGTTTATAGTTATGGAATACTGTTATTAGAGATGTTGACGGGGAAGAGACCAATTGATGAAATGTTTCAAGATGGACAGAACCTTCATAATTATGCTAAAATGGGTTTGTCTGAACAAATGGTGTACATTATGGATCCAACAATGGTCTCAAAAGGCGAAGTTATAAACGTGGCAAACCAGAGCGATACAGGACTTAGAATGCGTGAGTCTTTGCTTTTAGCTGTACAACTTGGAGTCACATGCTCTTCTGAGTCATCGATTGAGCGCATGAATATGGGAGAAGTTGTTACTAAATTGTATCATATCAGAAACCATTATATAGGTGCTAGAATTCGTCTGGAGTGACATGTAGGCTATTTTTGTGTGAAAATCGCGTTTACTATAAGTGATTTTGAGGACCTTTTTGGTCGTTTGCTGTGTGTAAGATCGTTCGACTTCGTTTCTATTCCTCAATATGAAAGCATTATTCTGCAATGTGTGCTAAATATATAACGGCCCTGTCATTACATTATTGTAGTGGAAATAACTAGTTTAGAGATTGTGAAAAAGCTTGAACACATAGATAACAGATTTCAAGTCTTAGGCTCTTAGGTAATTTATACAGAAATAGTCCTAGCCGTTAGATAATCGATGCATACTTCATAAACCAATCTGAGCATATCAACAATACAACGGAAAAAAAAAATGATTCTAAACTATTGTGTCATTTCCTTATTAAAAATATATGGAATTTGCATCACATGTTATAGATATCATATCATATTGTGAATGTTAAATTTTTGTGTAAGGATTGGCTAGTGAGGTGTCGATGCAAGATGTTTCCAATTGACATATACTAATTATTACTTACTAAGATTTTCATCTCAATTGTAGCTCGACCGGACATCTACTCTCCTTATGAGAAGTCTAGAGTTTGAGACTCATTAATTAAGATTTTGTGAGTTTTCACTTGATTATTAGGAGTGCATGTGTTTTGTCACTGATAAACCTTTTCGTATCGAATGTAATTGATTAGATGGACCAAAACGGAGGGGGGCAAAAGCAAGATGTAACCTCTAGATATGGATTAATAAATAAATAACTTTAAAATATTAACAAAATCCAGAATATTTTGCTATTCTGAGTCGCGATTTAGCGCATGAACATGAGAGAAGTTGTTACTAAATTATATCATATCAGAGACCATTATTTAAGTGTTAGAATTCATCTAGAGTACATGTAGGTCGTTTTTAGTGTGAAAATCGTATTTACTATAGTAAAGAAAGTTGAAGACAAAATTGATAAAGAGAATCAGCTTTGGGAATTGCAGAGAAGTGAAGAAAGTCGTGGAGGGTGGTTTATGTGGGCCAAGGCCCAACCTGTGGTGAACACTAGGTTTTGGTTTGGAGGTGCAATTGGGTTGAATTCCACCAGAATGTTTATTGCATTTCACTTTCTATCTTTTCTTTCTTCCCTTTGTTCCTTTGTGGAAAGTCATGGTGATTAGACCAGCCATAAGCATGCTAGGACCTACTAAGTGGAGATAAGGTGGTTGGATACGTGTGGAATCAATTGCATCGATTTTGACTTTGAATTTATTTGCCTTACTTGGTCATATCTGTTGTTATTTAACAAAAATATGAAAGATTTTCCATATATATTGTTATTTCACAACTCACATTGGGTCTTGATTCAATGAAGTTAACTTTGTGACTTTTTTCTGATCAATTTTTTTAAAGCATATAGCATATATTACTATTTAAGAGTACAAAACAGTTACGTTGCTATAGAAGTGAGGTTATGAGCCTCATAACTAAGGTCTTTATATATGAAATTACAAACCAAAGATTGTGAATAGAAAGTAGTCTTTGTATAATGCTAATGAGTGGTTGTTATTCTCAGTCCATGGTTGTTCTAGGCTGCCGCTGATCATCATGTAGAATAAAGTGTAGCATCCCCGAGTCTCCCATCAAAAAACTTGTTCTCAACGCTTAGCTTGAATGAAAAGAGGAGTCACTTCAACTGCATGGCACTCCGCCATGTTACTATCCATCACTTTCCCTGTGATCGGATAAGCAACCAATGCTAGCACCTCACCATGCATGTCGACTGCAAAAACTTCGTCGCTCCCTGTTGAGATCGGGTAAAAAAACTAGCATCGTATGTGACCAATATCATGTTCGGATTCAGGAAATGAGGAATAGGTTTGAGTTGTAAGGATCTAAGGTTAAGTCTGTGACATGTAGCTGAATGGATTTGGGCCCGTATCAGTTCTATCTGGGTAGTGGCTATCTCAGTGTGGGGGTCAATAAGGAGATGTCGAAAAGGAAACAAAATTTGCCCGAGTGTCAATTACAATTGTTTGAAGGGCATGATGAATAGAGATCGGACATTTCTGGTCGTTAGGTGGGTGTAAGATCGTCCGACTTTGTTTCTATTCCTCAATATGAAAGCATTATTCTCCAATGTGTGCTAAATATATAATGGTCTGACATTACATTATTGTAGTGGAAATAACTAGTTTAGAGATTGTGAAAAAGCTTGAACACATAGATAATAGATTTCAAGTCTTAAGCTCTTAGGTAATTTATACAGAAATAGTCCTAGCCGTTAGATAATCGATGCATACTTCATAAACCAATCTGAGCATATCAACAATACAACGGGAAAAAAATTATTCTAAGCTATTGTGTCATTTCCTTATTAAAAATATATGGAATTTGCATCACATGTTATTGATATCATATCATATTGTGAATGTTAATTTTTTGTGTAAGGATTGGCTGGTGAGGTGTCGATGCAAGATGTTTCCAATTGAGATATACTAATTACTACTTACTAAGATGTTCATCTCAATTGTAGCTCGACCGGACATCTACTCTCCTTATGAGAAGTCTAGGATTTGAGACTCATTAATTAAGATTTTGTGAGTTTTCACTTGATTATTAGGAGTGCATGTGTTTCGTCACTGATAAACCTTTTCGTATTGAATGTAATTGATTAGATGGACCAAAACGGAGGGGAGCAAAATTAAGATGTAACCTCTAGATATGGATTAATAAATAAATAACTTTAAAATATTAAAAAAAATCCAGAATATTTTGCTATTCTGAGTCGCGGATTGAGCGCATGAACATGAGAGAAGTTGTTACTAAATTATATCATATCAGAAACCATTATTTAAGTGCTAGAATTCATCTAGAGTACATGTAGGTCGTTTTTAGTTTGAAAATCGTAATTACTATAAGTAAAGAAAGTTGAAGAGAAAATTGATAGAGAGAATCAGCTTTGGGCATTGCAGAGAAGTGAAGAAAGTCGTGGAGGGCGGTTTTATGTGGGCCAAGGCCCAACCTGTGGTGAACACTAGGTTTTGGTTTGGAGGTGCAATTGGGTTGAATTCCACCAGAATGTTTAGTTCATGTCACTTTCTGTCTCTCTTTTCTCTTTTCCTTTGTGGAAAGTCATGGTGATTAGACCAGCCATAAGCATGCTAGGACCTACTAAGTGGAGATAAGGTGGTTGGATACGTGTGGAATCAATTGCATCAATTTGGACTTTGAATTTACTTGCCTTACGTGGTCATATCTGTTGTTATTTCACAAAAATATGAAAGATTTTCCATATATATTGTTATTTCACAACTCACATTGAGTCTTGATTCAATGAAGTTAACTTTGTGATCTTTTTTATCATTTTTTTAAAAGCATATAGCATATATTACTAATATTAAAAAAAGAAAAAATTCAGAATATTTTGCTAAAGTGTCTACCTATCCTACAACACATCTAAGAGAGCCAGGCCATGCTCAATACCCTCCATCGTCCTAGAGATGTTCATAATCTCCCAATCGTGCACAATCACACGCACAAAGAGATGGCCCGGCTCTCAAGGATTTTTGCCTGTCCTAGGATTGATGACAGGGTGCACTCGCCGTGTACAACATTGTGTAAGACACGTGAAAGCAACTTTCCATAGAAAACTAATATTTTTCCATCATCCCAAGCCTATTATAGGCCAAAAGGAGGACTCAGTAGAGGATGTGATCTTGTAATCAAAGAGGATAAGTAATTATAACATCACTTATGATGATAAACATCGATACGATTGAAGAAGATTATTTTCCATGAATTTTCTGACTCGTGAGGTTGATGCCCTCTTTTCCACATTGTCTCTCTGCCGCCGTTGTCGTGCCTAGATAGCTAGCTTTTCTAGACATTATGAAGAATCAACGTTTAGCATGTCAAGAATGAAGCTGATTTGAATGCAGGAACTGAGTAAGCGCAAATTTTTTTTAATGCATATAGCATATATTACTATTTAAGAGTACAGAACAGTTAGGCTGCTATAGAAGTGAGGTTATGAGCCTCATAACTAAGGTCTCTATATATGAAATTACAAAACCAAATATTGTGAATAGAAAGTAGTCTTTGTATACTGTTAATGAGTGGTTGTTATTCTCAGTCCATGGTTGTTCTAGGTTGCCACTGATCATCATGTAGAATAAAGTGAAGCATCCCCGAGTCTCCCATCAAAAAACTTGTTCTCAACGCTTAGCTTGAATGAGAAGAAGAGTCACTTCAATTGCATGGCACTCCGCCATGTTACTATCCATCACTTTCCCTATGATCGGATAAGCAACCAGTGCTAGCTCCTCACCATGCATGTTGACTGCAAAAACTTCGATCGCTCCCTGTTGAGATCGGGTCAAAAAACTAGCATCGTATGTGACCAATATCATGTTCGGATTCAGGGAATGAGGAATAGGTTTGAGTTGTGAGGATCTAAGGTTAAGTTTGTGACATGTAGCTGAATGGATTTGGGCCCGTATCAGTTCTATCTGGGTAGTGGCTATCTCAGTGTGGGGGTCAATAAGGAGATGTCGAAAAGGAAACAAAATTTGCCCGAGTGTCAATTACAATTGTTTGAAGGGCATGATGAATAGAGATCGGACATTTCTGGTCGTTAGGTGGGTGTAAGATCGTCCGACTTTGTTTCTATTCCTCAATATGAAAGCATTATTCTCCAATGTGTGCTAAATATATAATGGCCCTGACATTACATTATTGTAGTGGAAATAACTAGTTTAGAGATTGTGAAAAAGCTTGAACACATAGATAACAGATTTCAAGTCTTAGGCTCTTAGGTAATTTATACAGAAATAGTCCTAGCCGTTAGATAATCGATGCATACTTCATAAACCAATCTGAGCATATCAACAATACAACGGGAAAAAAAATGATTCTAAGCTATTGTGTCATTTCATTATTAAAAATATATGGAATTTGCATCACATGTTATAGATATCATATCATATTGTGAATGTTAAATTTTTGTGTAAGGATTGGCTGGTGAGGTGTCGATGCAAGATGTTTCCAATTGAGATATACTAATTACTACTTACTAAGATGTACATCTCAATTGTAGCTCGACCGGACATCTACTCTCCTTGTGAGAAGTCTAGGGTTTGAGACTCATTAATTAAGATTTTGTAAGTTTTCACTTGATTATTATGAGTGCGTGTGTTTCGTCACTCATAAGCCTTTCCGTATTGAATGTAATTGATTAGATGGACCAAAGCGGAGCGGAGCAAAAACAAGATGTAATCTCTAGGCATGGATTAATAAATAAATAACTTTAAAATATTAAAAAAATAAAAAATCCAGAATATTTTGCTAAAGTGTCTACCTATCCTACAACACATCTAAGAGAGCCAGACCAGGCTCAATACCCTCTATCATCCTAGAGATGTTCATAATGTCCCAATCCTGCACAATCACACGCACAAAGAGCTGGCCTGGCTCTCAAGGATTTTTGCCTGTCCTAGGATGGATGACAGGGTGCACTTGCCGTGTACAACATCGTGTAAGACACGTGAAAACAACTTTCCATAGAAAACTAATATTTTTCCATCATCCCAAGCCTATTATAGACCAAAAGGAGGACTCAGCAAAGGAAGTGAACTTGTAATCAAAGAGGATAATTAATTATAACATCACTTATCATGATAAACATCGATACAATTGAAGAAGATTATTTGCCATGAATTTTCTGACTCGTGAGGTTGATGCCCTCTTTTCCACATTGTCTCTCTCTGCCGCCGTTGTCGTGCCTAGATAGCTAGCTTTTCTAGACATTATGAAGAATCAACGTTTAGCATGTCAAGAATGAAGCAGATTTGAATACGGGAAACCTTGAATCCAGAAGGTATTAGAAAAAGAGAAGACGTTGTTTTTTATTTTTATTTTTAAGAAAAGAGGTGGATGCCTGGAGCAAACCTAGAGGTGGAAATAATAAGGTACAAGAGTGAGATGGGTTGGCTAAAACAAGGTTGGGCTGAAATGATGTGCTTTAAAAAATAAAAGGCGCGACTTAATAAAATAAGGGTAGGAGTATGTAATTAAACCAAGGGAAGAAAGCACAAAATTGGTGGAAAATACGATAAAAACTTAGTAAGATCGGTTTGTGGTTTGAGAAGGCAGGGACTGTTGTTGATGTTGAGAATTGCTAGGTGAGGACAAATATAGTTGGGATTGAGTGTTGCGAGACTGATTTTGGGTTTGATCGGGATTGAGGCATTTAATATAGAAACTAAAAGAAATGGTCTTTGATACCAAATTGAAGACAGAAAACCTTGAATCCACAAAGGTACTAGAAGAAGAAAAGACAGACGGAAAAAAAAATAATTGAAACTTGAATCCACAAATAATAAGATAGAAGTATACACGAAAGACTTGAATCCACAGCCAAAGAAAATGAGAAAATATTCCACTAACAAATTTTATTAATCAAGCCACTTAACACGTTAAAATAACAAAAAAAATTTGTTTATCTCATTAATTACAAGCATATAGAATATAATGCTTCTAAGTTTGTCTTTACCAGCATTCAAACAACAATCCAACTTTATCACAAAAATCAGTCAAGTGTAGCTATTTACATAATATATCTAAAAGACGGTTGAGATTTATTCAACTATAAGCACCAATAGAACTTAAAGCACCAAGAGTGCATGGGTTCGATTCTCATACTCAACATTTTGAAATTTTTTATTTTGATATTTAAAGTAAACTAAACTCTATTTATCTATACATTTCAAGTATTTAAAAAAAACTACTTTTATGAATCTCAATCCAGCTTTTATTATGATTTACTAATCTCGTCCCCTTGTGTCTAGTTAGTCACTTTGGCGCCGCTTCACAAACATTTGGGCGCACTTTGTATAATCCTGGTAACACGACAGGGCTTGTAGCCAAAATCTAATTCTTGAAGGATCAAGCTCTTCAGCCCCTGTGTAAGACAATGGTTAAAAGGGCTTATATTTCTCCATTACCTACAGAATTACTTCAAAACTTAAATACATCAAAGGCTTACACACCTCAAAATTGAAGGTTTACACCCCAAATCTGGAGGCTTGTGTTTTAACCCTTCGTCCAAAGCGTACACCTTAATTGCATATGATGTTAGTGTTGGGTTGGGTCCAGCCTATTAGGGTGGACCAGGCCCTGAAAATAATACAAGCAGCTAGGGCTTCCTTGATGCTTATAAAAAACAGATAAAGAAAAACAGACTGTGTGTATGCATTTTGTGTGTGTGGCTGGGAGAGTGCGACGGCTGCGTGTGCGTGACTCCATTGAGAGAAAAGAAAGAAGGGAATGAGGAGCTGATTGTTAGGGTTTGATTGAAGACTCACAAGTGTGTTGTGGATCCATTTCTTGTCGGATTTTGGTGTCATTTATATCGATGTATTCTTCCTTTGATTAGGAAGTTGATTGAAGCTCTTGTGAAGTAACCCTTGTATTGGTCATTATATTACTCAAGCCTTGGGCAAGAGGCTTGAGAAGAACATTGTACTTATTTTATTGATTAGTTGATTAATCGGATTTGCCCCATGGTTTTTACGTTTCACTTTGAAGGGTTTTCCACGTATATCTTGGTGTCCTTTATTTTGCATTGATTATTTGCTTGCATTGAATATTTGTTTGGCGATATTACTTGGTTCTTCCATTGATAGAATTTTTTTATAATTGTTTGCTGTGTTTTCCCCAACGAAATGGTATCAGAGCAATAGTTGGGAGATTGTTAGTGTTTGGAATTGACATGAAAAATAACAACACAAGGATGATTAGCCTTAATGGCTCTAATTATGTGATATGGAAAGCAAAGATAGGAGATATTTTATATTGCAAGGATTTGTATGCCCCAATTGAAGGGGATAACGCCAAACCAAAGATATGTCTGAAGATGAGTGGAAAAAATTAAATAGAAAGGCCATTGGCTATATTAGGCAATGGCTAGATGATACAGTATTTCACCATGTGTCCGCTGAGACATCTGCCCATTCTCTTTGGACTAAACTCCATAATCTGTATGAAAGAAAAACCACTGCGAACAAGGTTTTATTGATTATAAAGTTGGTTAATCTGAAATTCAAGGAATGTAATTCTATTACTGAGCAATGGAATGATGTGCAAAGTATAGTGAATCAGTTGTCAAACATAAAGATAGTGTTAGATGATGAAATGTAAGCATTGGCGGAAATGATGGAGTCTATGGGGATGTTCTTCAGTGTAGCATTGACGGTTGGTCTCACCAAAGGTGTTCGGGGTGGCGGGTAGAGCTATTTTGGTTCATTTCCTTCAGTATTTGTGGCTTTCCATTGTCAATTTTTTCTTCCATAACTACTCTTCCTCTTCTTCGATTTTGAGCATTTGAAGAATTGGAAAATTAGGGTTATCATCCTTGTTCGTGACAACCACCCCATTCTTGCAAACTTCAATTTTTCGATTTTCTTTCACGTGAAAACCTGCAAAATTTTCATGATCTGTTTTGGTTTCACAACACAATAACTTGCGGATAACCATATCTCCTTTGTACACATCAAACACAGGTGGTTTATCGCAATTAACATGGGTCACCTCTACCTCTTCTTCATATGTATCTGAAAAGATATCATCACTCTGTTCAGCCTCACAACGTGATTTCTCACGGATATATAGCTTCAGGTTCTCGATGTAGAACCAAGACAGCAGTAATCTATTTTGAGATGGCAACAAGAGCTTGTTCAAAATGATCCAACTTTGTGACGTTGACTCTTCGCGACATTTTTTTCAAGATTTTACTCGCTCTGATACTAAAATTGATGGGTTCAACAGAAGCTAACATGATAGACAGTTTCATAACTTCAATAAATCTCAAAACTAAATTGATTAAATCTTATTCTTCATGCCTATTTAAACTCAATAAATCCTAAACTTAATTCATATTGGACTTTTAACTCGTACTTGGGTTTTAATGGACCGACCTAATAATAAAATAAATACAAAATAACCCATTATTACGTCAAAATCATTAGGGAGTTGTATGTTGACTGCCACAGGAGGTCCTTTTGGAAGAACTTGGCTTGTATGGTTTGTTGACTGGAAAATATATGTTAACTTTGTTATGGACCATGGCCATTTTATTATTACTTACGATTTAGTTGTTTTTTTGATTTGTTGAGACACTAACAAAGTTAGTTAATTTGTTTCCATAACAGGTCTAGTCTTCAGTGAATATCTACTTAGCGATCAAGTTCCTCATATTAAAGAAGTCAATGACGAGGAACCACTCTTTTCAGGCTAACCGTATAGCAATGCTAATCATGTGGTAAAGTAAGTTTTCAATACAAGTTTTTTTCTTAACTTTTCTTTCTACTGTTAATAAGGTTCTAAATATCAGTATCCAGCATATATTGTCAAACTGAAAAATGCCAATATCATCTTTATGTTATCTAAGTGGATATTTACATTTTGCAAATATAGACAGCCCAAAAAAAAAAATTGATTTTACACTGGTGAGTTTCCTGTTTTGGCAAAATGTCCCCTCCCAACACCTTTTTTAGTCATGTAGCTAACAAACAATCTACCTTGCCCAGGTTTGACTGTGCTTAAGCAAACTAGTTATTTACTTACAATGAGATTATTTCAGTTATTTTAGGCTTCAAACCCATTATGATATACCAGATTGGACATAGTGTGGTTTATGTACGCTTCAAGGACAAATGCAGACCTACTTTCAAATGAACTATGCTTTTCGATAATTGTTTGAGTTGACATTTTGAGAAAACATATGGATTAACATCAAGAATATTTTCTATCCTGCGGGTTAAGTTTCAACTCGATTCAACAAACATTCCATGTTCAATTTTGAGAAAACGTAACCGGTCCTTGTTTTTATGCTGACAACCATGGATTGGGATGGTGGTTAGAGTCTATAGTGCATAAAATTCACCTTTGTGTCATAGCTAACACCTATGAATGGATTGTGATCAGTTGTGCAAGCTCTAGGCGGAAATCATTGTTTCACTGACACACATGGTCTAGATGTGTGTTAGTGGTGCACGTTGGAAAATGCAAGACCTTGAAAAGCCCTAATTATTTGGATTTTTGTGTTTCGGTGTCCTTGAAGTGCACAAAACACACAAAAATGGCCTACGTGGTATGAGATAATGGATTTCAAGCCCGTTGCCCTTCTATATAACTAAGGTTTGTTGTAATTGTGCTTTCTCTATCTGTTTGATGCAACCTTAGCTTTAAATTTCATTAATAACAGAGCCTTTTTATTGCTGTTGTTGTTCTTGTTACTGTTTTGGAATGAGGAACCCATAGAGATTTCATATTATTTTGTAGTTTTCGGCGGGAAATGCATTTAAGGCAACTTCGTAAACCTCCATTTATTTCCCGTAGTTTTATTTTGTAGGTTCATATTATTTACTTCGTAAACCTATAGAGATTTCATATTATTTTGTAGGTTCGTGTCCAGGTATACCTCACACGGAGGGTTCTAGGGATAATTATTTTGTTCATTAGTACTGCACTGGAAGTGGTAGTTATCTAATCTTCTTTGTTTGTTGTCCTTTTTATTGTTATTATTATTTTGAAAACGTCTGTAGTCCTTTTTTTTTCCAATGCCATTTGACATTTTTTAATTGACCTAATTGATGGCAAGTGCGATATTTGTCACTTGGTGGAGGATAAGGGTAAGTCAATCACTTGTATATAGTTGAATGGTGATGATTACTTCCGCTAGGGTGATGTAAAGAAACAATATCCATGTGAAGAAGTTGAAATATCTCACCAACTTGGGGTTTGTAGGATGACTGGAAATTTCATAGTTTTGACATGGGTATAGAGCAACAGATTATGGAGGCAGGAAACGTCTTTGTATGTCTGGAGTTATATTCTCTTTAACACAAAAAAGAAAAGTTGGTATCGAATGGAATGTCCTGTTGATAGAATCTGGTAGAAGTCCTAGAACCATTGCACTCACTGAAATCAGTAGATAAACTACAGTTGAAAGTATTTCTAGAGACAGAAGCTGCCCGGTGGTTCTCCAAAGTGCTAATGTAGGTATTGGTTACAATGAAGAGTCTCTGGAAATGGTAGTGCTGCAGCTAGTACAGATGGATCGAAATGGAAAAGCATTTTAATGGTGAAGGAATCGTGAAGATTCTTAGTTGATGGAGGCAAAATGTGTTGAAGGAGATGCAGACTGCAGGTGGTGGCAACTTCACAGAGAAGCTGCAGGCCGTGGTGATTCCTACTTCCCAAAAGATTCTTAGTTCTTGTTGTTTTAATTTCCTCAGGCACAATCACAACTACTATCTACAAACCCTATTGTACTAGAAGATTATACTTCCCTATTGTTGTTCATTTTGTTTGGGATTCTTTCCATTGCCATTCTGAGATATCTAAAAGATCAGCACTGCTTTGAAGCTTTAGTCAAATGCCTTCTGGTGTTTGACATTCTTGCTTGAATCAGGTTGTTCTCAAGGAAGGCTCCTCGCAACAAGACATGCTCAAGTCGTTATTCCATATCAATTATCTATACTGGTTAGAGAAAAATGTGGGCATTGAAACACAGAGTGCTGCAGACGATTGCAGAATGGGACGAAGGCTTCAAATATTTCTTGATTATGTGAAAAGAGAATTCAACCACATCAAACATGATGGAATTTTGCCGGATGGGTAATGGATGGATTGATTGCACGACCATTACCTTACATGATTCGGCCTGGATATGGTGCTGCATATATCTTCCCTCACAACTTGATAGAGATGAGGCATGTCTGCGTAGGTGAGGTCCCTGGCAAACCAGACTCTGCAAATGGTAAAGATGGGGTCTCCTCATATGATTTCGTACTCTTTAGTTAGCTCCATACTGCGAAATCGTCATGAGAAATTTCTTCTTTAGGAAGAGTGGTGAATTATGAAAGCCTTCGGCTAAAGATATGCCCTTTGGAGTTCTATCCCATGTCAATCAGTTGAAGTACTCAATAGAGTTGTCACCATCAGTTATGACTCGCGACTATTGGATCCATGACAGCATAGTCTGTGTATCCACAGCAAGTAAGACTTGAGAAGGTGGATTACCAATAAAGATTTTTACAAAATTCCATGTTACAACATTACACATTCCTCAGATCCTTGTCTGACTTTAGCATCGGAGTGTCATCAGCCACCCCACATGGTCTGTGGCTCACGTGTGCGACTTGTGCAGTTCAGCGGGACTAGGTCATAGCATAGAGCGAAAATCAACTGCATTAGTTTAGCGTTGTCCGTGGGGACAACATAGTTCTTAACTTTACCCTAAGCGTCGTCTCCTACCAAAAACTTAGGGAGATGGTGACCAGGTCACGCAACAACAGAGAACCAGAGGACACGTCCAACGCTCAGGCTGTTCCTATACTGCCTGTTACAGCAGTTCCTACATCGCACAGGCATCCAACTCACACTCTTGCGCCAACGACAATAACGATGGATCCCAAAATCAATGTGTTAACTTCTTAGATACAGCAGGTCATCAAGGCGGTGGAGATGTTCACTTGACAGAATCCACCTGCTCCCACTGGAGACCAAGAGCAGCACGAACCTCCGCTATCGGAGGATGGTAGGGAACAAGCGCAAGAGAGCCAAACCACTTTTAGTTCTCAATGAACTAAGGAAGGTTGTGCGGCTAACGTTGAGCTCGCCGCCAGGACAAATAGGCTCAACCCCGGGAATCCCCTCCGCAGAGGAGCTCACAATTCAGACGTCCTATACCGCCTTTTCATCCTGCCATTCGTGGACCAGATATTGAATGAGACCCTCCCAATGAAGTTCACTCCCCCGAAGCTCAACTCGTACGACGGAACCATCGCTCATTTTGATCATCTGCGCCATTACCGGCACGTGATGGCCCTGAAAAAAGGATTTGAATCTGTCGTGTGCAGAACCTTTCCCACCAGTCTCAAAGGCCCTGCATTGGCTTGGTTCCAGAGCCTTCTACCAAAGTCAATCGACTCCTTCAAACTTTGGCAAAGTAATTCCTGACACGTTTCGTCGGAAGCCAGTGTTTCAGAAAATGCCCGCACTACATACTCATTTTAAGGCAAAGGTTCGGCGAGAGCTCTGAGAGTATGTCACGCATTTCAACAACGAGCTGACCCTCATCAATGGGTGCAGCTACGATACAACCGTGATGACATTCACTAAGGGCCTTAGAGAGGGAAAGTTCTTCGAGGACCTCACCTTGGAGCCCCCTCTGGACACGGTGGAACTCCCCAAGAGCGTCCAGAGGCACATCACCCTGAAGGAGTCAATAGCGGCCAAGAGGGAAATCGAAGGCGACAAGAAGCCTTCCGCTTTTATGGACAAGAAGGAAGGAAAAAAGCGTGAGGATGAGGAGTGCAGCAAAAGGAAGCGCAACAACACCAGGCCGGACCCTGGTCGGCCCAGGCCGGAAAATCATCCAATTTCGTTGGATCCAGAGTCGTGACACTCCTAAACGCCAGCCTATTAGATGTTCTCAACTCCATGAAGAACTGGGATGAGTTAAAATGGCCCCCGAAGGCATGCGGAGACCCTGCCAAGCGGAACAACGTCAAATATTGTACGTAGCACAAGGAGGGCGGTCACAACACTAACGACTGCAAGAGTTTGAGGTATGAAGTTGAGTATTGGATCTGCAAAGGCAAATTGAAGGACTTCATAAAAATCGAGAAGCATTCAGAACATACCAGGGACAGGGGGAGTCGGTAAAAGATATAGAAAAAAGATTGCCGGGATAATATACGTCCTCCATGGAGTCAAACCAAATGAAGACCAGTCGTACAGGTCCTACAAGCAGACTTTACTGGATATGAGGACACAAAGCGCAGGAGAAGACATACGAGTTTGCTATTTAGGATTGCAAAACCCCATTCCCACTTTGACATTCACGTATAGGGACCTAGATGGAGTCTGAGCGCCACACAACGCCTTGGTCATATCTCTATCCATCGCAAAGTGGGAAGTGGAAAGGGCCCTAGTTGACATAGGAAGTTCGCTTAACGTTCTATTCTGCAATGCCTTCCGCAACATGGACCTCAAGAGGGAGAACCTGATGCCAATAGAGCACCCCCTGATTAGTTTCAGCGAGGAGAAATGCATCCCCGTCAAAAGGATAAGGTTAGCTACAGTGGACGAAAAGCAGCAACTAAGGAAGGTTTTATGTTTGGACTTCATGGTGGTAGACGCCATCATCCTACAATCTCATCCTGGGAAGACCATGGCTCCAACAAATGGAGGCGGTGGTCTCCACCCTTCATCAGTTTGTTAAGTATACTGCTAACCACTTCGTGATATGAAAGAAATTACGAGACTTGGTGGATCAAATACGTGCCCACCCATATCAGGTGACCACGCATAACGGCAACTATCACCATGCTTAACGACATAAACATCAGAACACTCGGAGACTCCAGAAACGGATAAACAACTTTCGACCTTTGGAAAATCCAAAGCATATTTTTCAGCCTTTGAAAAACCCAAAACATCTTCTCCAAACAAGAATGTTACAGGAGATAAACTCTACGAAAGATATTGCTTACAATGATTGGACACTCAACCGTCACGTAACCTATGTCGGACACGTGTCATCGCGTAACCTGCGCCGGACACGTGTCACCACGTAATTTATGCCATACATACAACGCACCGTGCAGGAAACCTTAGCCCTTCCTCTGTGGGCCCATGGGCTTAGCATGTTAATTGAACAACACCCTGTCGCATGCATGACACGATAACCAGAAGATCCTAGTCAGCCTTGGCATATGGATCGTACTTGCAGGCCATGCTGATGGATTAGGTTCGTGCGCTCCTTAGCAAGCGAAATCTCTTTTCAAATTGGGCAAGCTTAGCCAGCCAAGACTGATGACGATGGGTTCTGGTTCATCCCGATACCTAGTTCGCTTAGCGCGTGCATTGACGGTATAAGAATTGGGAGTCTAATCAGTGCCACCACGCCTAGTGACGACGACTTGCCAGGGATCATTGCCCCCTTCGCGAACAGTAATCGTCGAACCTAATTAGGTAAGTCTAGCTGGTGACGACTAGCAACGAAAGCTTCTGATAAAATCCCAAACTTGTAGCCCCCACTGCACTGGTATAGATGGTTTGGAAGGTGAGTGCCTAGTCAGTCCTGAATTGATTCCGACGGCTCACCGCGGGACCACCGCTCTTTAGCGTGGCCACCGAATCACCAACACTTGACTTGTAGCCTCAGCGCAAGGGTGTAGATAGTCTAAAAAGTGGGAGCCCAGTCAGTCCTGAACTGATTTCGATGGCTTGCCATGAGACCGATGCTCTTCAGCGTGGTCACCGAAAAACTTCCAAATTTGAATCTTGGTGCACTTAGGTGTAGATAATTTGGATGGTGGGAGCCTAGTCAGTCCTGAACTGATTCCGATGGTTTGCCATGGGACCACTGCTTTTCAGCGTGATCACCAAACCTTTTCGAATTCGTAGCCCTCATCGCGCGAGGAGGGTGTAGATGGTTCGAAAGGTGGGAGCCCAGTCAGTCCCGAACTGATTCTGACAGCTTGCCACGGGATCATTGCTTTTCAGCCAGGTCGCCAAACCCTTACTCCTCGAATTTGTCAACTGTTTTGCTCGATCATAAATGATTCTGATGGTGGAAGCATAGTCAGTCCCGAACTGATTCTAACAACTTGCCATGAGACTACTGCTCTTTAGTCTGGTCGCCAAATCTTTACTCCCCGAATCTATCATTTGCTTTGCTCGATCATAAATGATTCGGATGGTGGGAGTCTCAAACAGCTCGCCACACAACCTTTGATTTTCCTCTAACCAGCAGACTCAAATATGAGTCTAGCTGACTCAACACCTTCATGCACAAACGGTCTGACATCCTAACATTAGAAAAAACCACTCGTGCCGATACAAATATAGTACAGTCGGTGCCCGGATAAAAGCTAATTACGATGTGGACCCGAGCTTACATTGCCTTACTCAGCACGAACGCTTTGACACGTACACTCGGCCACCACAGCTTGCCCATGGCAACAACTACAGCTGACCAGTCAGACAAACAAGGTAAACCTCAGCAGCTTACCTAAGGAACATGCCACAACTCGGGTGGTTCTACACCAGTTAAATAATTCGCTACATGCCCAATATCAGACATGACTGTGCAGCAATGACCCCAAGTCATTTACAATACAAAGCGGTCAAGCTCTCTACCGCAGATAGACCAGTTAACGTCCTGTCGATTCGACCAGCCTATGCTAAAGCAAGAGGACAAGGCAAGACGAAAAACATGCAATAGAGACAAAAGGTGTAAAACGGATAACGTAGTTTTCATTAATGGTCAAGACAAAAAGAGTACAAGCATACAAAATTGTACCTAATCAGGAGAATGTGCAGAAACGACATAGCTAAGCCTAGTGGAAACAAGGGCAGAAGTTGCATCCACATGCGCTTCAACCTGGACGTCTGGGACAGAATCGTCCTCCTTGCCCGACGACGCAGAAGTGACGGACATGTCTACATATGACATCTTTTTATAACGATCAAAGCCCCACTCCAGATGCTCCTCCTTCATCAGTGACAACAGCTCCAGTCGACCATGTACAACCTTGCGGAACTCACATTTGCCTTGTTCCTGGAAAAGCTTTTCCTCTCGCACCTTTGCATTAATAAGTTCACGTTCTAGCTGTTCCAACTTACCAGTCAGTTCATCGACCTAAGACTGCTCTTCACAACACTGAGTTCATGCCACCCCAGTTCCAGTTGTTCATCAACTTTCTTCGTTTCTTGAGCATAGAAATCCGCATCGAACTTCAACTATTGCCTCTCAGTAGCCCAGCTAGCTTCCTTCGAAGCACTCTCTTCAGCAAGAGACTGCAGCTCAGAACGCGTCTTAGTCCTAGCTTCCTGCGCAATCTCGACCTCTTGACAGACCTGGCTCAACTCCTGCCTGAGTCTGTCCCTTTAAGACACTGCCTCTGCCAGTTTGCGCTCAAGGTTTTCCAGACGAGCCCTCTGAGCCTCAGCGGGCACGATTGATCGATCCAATCGCTTCTCTTCGGCCTGCTTCTTAAGCTGCTCAATTTCATGGAGCGCATCAGAATACAATGTCTGCATATGTGAGAAGACACGCTCCAAGGTGTACATTTTCTCACGTGCCGCCTCGACCTCCGTTCCAGCAATGGCCACGTGGCTCAAATGAGACATACCCAGCGTAAGATACTTCAAGCCCTTGTCCATACGCTCTTCCATCGAATCCTCATCAGGTTTTGGAGTGTGGTTCATCAGCCAGCTGTGATGCCTGCTTATATGCTTCCTCAAAGCATACTCTACATCCACTTCTTGGTGCCAAACCTGTGAGCTCATCTTCACCAAGTCCGGTGCAGACAATATTATTTTTGCATCAGGATGAAGCTTCCCCTAATTGAAAATATGCCAGCACTGCCCCTCACGGTCACCATCGTCCTCAAACTCTCCTTCATGGCTTTTTCCTTTGTGAAGGACAATTGACCCTTTATAGTGGGGGAGACATGCCAGTTATCCCCCAGCCCACTACGAATGAAGTAGGAAACTCTGATTACATCAACCACCTCCCTTTGCGACAAGACACAAAATGTCTCTATGGTGGTTCGCTCATATAAAGTAAGAGGAATAGTGGGAAACCTCCCTGCAGAAAAACATGAGCAATGGTTAGTCAAGTTGCCATCAAACGCATCAAAGTCACAAAAGAGGAGTTGAACTTACGAAGCGGCCAGAACTGTCGTTTAGCGGACGACCCTTGCATTGGAAATACTCCGAATCTGCAAGGGCCAATAAACAGTACTTCTGCCAGAACTTGAAGTCGACGGGCAGTTTGCCAAAATCGTTCGGCGTCTTCATCTTACAAACAACATTGCTCTTCAGTCGAGGAGCGGTAAACAACTGGATCACCTGAGGTGTCACGCTAACGCCGACCTCCTTAGCACGTAGCAGAATCATGAGAATAATCCTGTATCCATTGGGTCCCATAAGTCGAAGGAATCCCTAACAGATCCAAGAACTCCCAAATCACGTTCAGAACCGGGAAACACACTTCAATTTGAAGCATTCTCCGATGTAAATAAATGAAACTATCCGGAAGCAACATTGGCGTCTGGTCGCCCATCATAAGATACAACGACAAGTCTTCAGGACCCCAAACTTGGTACGAAATTCGGCAAGACCACAGACAACAACTTGTCTTCAAAAAACTCTAAGCCCTCGGCCAAGACAACATCATCAAGAAGATTTTCTTGAGCCATGGGGAAGACGAACAATCTAATTATAATCAAAACGATATCTTCGAAAGCAAGAAAAGTAGAAGACTTAGACTCTACACTGCGAATGACCTATTTAGGTGATGGTTCCCGTATCTTTTCCATCGAACCAACACACGTTCAATTAATGCAGCGTGCGGCTCAAGCAACGATTTAGATTCAATCATCATGAACGACGCATCCCTTCCAGATATGACTTAGCGAATCGATGTGACGACCCACTAACTCGGGGGGAGTAGTTGATGATACATAAAAATGGTCATACCCCTGAGACGTACACATGTCATGATGATCTCAAGGAATTACAGGCTTAAGCATCATCCCAATACAAATCCAGCCCAAGCGGTTAGAAACCCGCTTAACTTCAGCCCACTAGTCGAGCCCAGACTCTCACAGCATGCTAGGCCCACACATCTAACAACTATCCTCAATACCCATAAGCCCTTTTTAGGCAAGTATCTCGATGATTTGCTTCGGATGACAACTACATCTGTTCTCTGCTTCCAACTAGGAAGCAAATACCAGAGTATCTTTCACACAGCGAAACCCCCTTCTAAGGATTGCTCTTGGATTGGAAACTATCCCTCGCGTATCTAGGAACACAGAGCTAACAGGAAACTTCCCTCATATAGCATGACTCCTAATTAGAGAGGGATAACCACGAAGATCTCTTCCCTAAACTACGCCTACGATGGGCTGGTTGAACCAGAACTCCTTGCACTATAAATAAGACAGGAGATTGGTAAGCTAAAGTACGCTACAAAATTCCTTGTTACAACATTACACATTCCTCAAATCCTTATCTGACTTTAGCATCAAAGTGTCATTGGCCACCCGACGGTGGCCTGTGGGCTCACGTGTGCTACTTGTGCAGGTCAAACAGGTCAGCGGGACTGGGTTAGAGCAGAGAGTGAAAATCGACTGCATCAACAAGTATATAAACTTATCTAATCTTGAACTTAAGAATTAGAAGAAGAAAACATAGATTAAAGTCATAACATGAAACACAAAACATCATATATTCTCCACCATGATCCACTAATATATTCTCCAACATGTTCCATCAATATATTTTCCAACCATGTTCCACCATCAATATCATAATATATTCTGGTTGAAATCAAAATATATTGGTTGAATATTGACTTTGAAATACAATGGACTTGGACCATTTAAGATATTGGATTCTTTACTTGGGATTTGTTGTGGACTTTGTTGTAGACTTTGTTTGAACAAAATGATATGGAAGCCTTGATTGCTTTTGGGCTTCAAAATAAGCCTTGGTGAGATATCCATTTTGTCCTTGCTATTGTGTCCATTTGTGCACAATTTTGATGGTTAACACTTGAATTTCTGCATTATACACAAAGCACACGTAATTATAGTATTTTATTTATTAATGTGACATAACAAATATGGTATTAGTGACTTAAAATTAGGGGTGGGCATCCCATCCCGCGATCCCGTTCCCGTCCCGATCCCGTTCCGTCCTGTCCCGATTTTTTCGGGTCTTAATGGGATTGAATAATTTCATCCCGATCCCGTCCCGTCCCGATCTAGAATGGGATGAAGATTTTCAATCCCGCCAATCCCGTCCCGAACTAATTTATTAATATTAATTATTAATATTTTTATTTTAGAATTGTGGATGCCCTTACAAATATACAACGTTTAGCGGATCCAATACGTTTGATGTTGCTAATGGCTTGTAGCAAGTCGTTGTTTGATATCTGGTATTTCTAAATTGGTGTTTACAGTAAGCTATCAAGGACAAAAGGCTCTTTCTTTTTAGTTTCAAGAGTTTAGTTGACCCATCGCTTTTGATACCCATTGTTGATTAGCAATTAACAGTAGTTCTTGTAAATGGTTTATGCTAATTACCATTTGTCAGCTCTTGGGTTACCCCCCCATTCGCCTGTTTCCTCGCCATTTAGAATCATCGGTATGTAATTTGAAAGTTAGTGTCAGAAAAAAGTGAATTGGTTGGGAGTGAATTGAAAGTTGAAAGTTTGATTAGAACTCCCCTTCATAAATAAGTGGAAAGTGAGGTACCACTACTAAACCAAGGACAAGGCTCCCGGGCTTTGCATGGATCTTATTTAATATATGTAATGAGTGGTAGGATCCCCCACTATATTATTAATGTGATATGGTGGTACTATTAGTCAAGCAAACCTAATACTCTACTCTCTCAGTTAAGTCAGTGTCAGAATGACTTTCTTACCAATGGCTCTTTTAATCTCTCTCACAACAGATTATGTTTCCACTTGGATTGGTGCCAGCCAAGGGATTTGATTTGATTAATTGGTTCCCTACTCTGTTTTGCATTCATGTTTAAAAAACTTTTAAGTGCCCATCACTGATTTCTTATTAATCTTAGATTCCTATTGAGCTAGCATGTGCTCTCATCTACTGCACAAATTTGTTGACTGAAGGTACCACTGCTCGTAGACTAGGCAATTAAGCTTTTTTGAACCTGCCCTGAGTTTTCTAAATTTGACTTTTACTTCATAAACTAAGTTAGGTCTGGGCTTCACCAACAGAGAACCAAAAACTGAGATAATTGAATCAGAATATAGTTTAAATATAGTTTATCACTTCTTGGATGTTGCTTCAAATTATTTACAGAATTACAGGTATATATTGCTTCAAATTTTTTGGATGCCGCTGATCCCGTCCCGATCCCGTATGAACGGGATGGGATAGGGATGGGTATATCTCGTCCCATCCCGTCCCATGCCCACCCCTACTTAAAATGTATCATTTATAAGTCTATCAGTCATTCCCAACTGACAGCTCCAAACTGATGTAGTTAATGTATGCTATCCTTCCCCGCGCTTACCTAGATTTGCACAAGTAGCACACATGAGCCAAAGACAATTGTGTGACGGTCAATGACACTCCGGCGCTTAAGTTAGATAAGGCTTAGAAGAGACTTAGTACTATAAACTAGGTGTTTATTACGTACATTTGTTCATTGACCTTAATTCTCTTTTATAAATCGAGAGCCCTGGTTTGACTAGACCTTTAGTGGTGTAATTTGGGGAAAGTGACCTTGCTTCCTTTCCTAGTCGGGAGCTGTCAATGTGGGATAAATTTTTTACACGATTTATGCTCATAGATCTGCGGGAGAGAATTTCCTTTATGAATGTTGTCCATGCAAGGAGGTTTCCTTGTCCGACTGTTACTCCCGTATGTTTTTTAGTCGGATTCAATGTATTGCTGGCCTGCTAGTCTTGGTAGATCTATCAGATACTTGCCTTAGAGATATTACGAGTATTGGGCCTGACCGCTTAACGTGTGGGCTTACTGACATTTTGCAACTCGGAATTGACTGTTTGGATTCTGCCAATAATGGGCTTAGTCCTGTTTGTGCCTTGCTAGATTGAGCATGCAATCGAGCCTACTTTATTATAATGACGAGATTACCATGACATATGTACTGTGCTGATCATAGGGCGGTTTTATGTATCATCACTTTTTATTTCATTTGCTCTAAAAGTTACAATCTCCACTAAAAGTTGTGTGTTTAAGGGTTGAAAGAATGACCCTATTTATACTATTTTACAAGAGTGATACAACTGGAAGAAAATAAAGATACAATCAAAATCTCCGAAAAATCTTCAACATAAATCAAATTTTCATTACATGTGTAGACATCTTTGGCTCTATAGTGCAAGTATTTTGATTAGGACTGGGATACATATATTTATGAGATATGGTTGCTTTTTGGTGTTTGTTATTTATGTTTATGATTTATAAACTAATGAGTATAATTATATTTTTATTAGCTTAATGTCGTATATGTTTTAGTTTAATATCTAATAAATGGGTCATCGACCCATATGATATTAAATTTATTTTTCTAAGGGGGAGCCCCATCACCGGGGGCTTGCCTTCGAGGTCTCCAAGTGTCGCCTATGCGTTGCACTACTACACAGGCCTGGCCTACCCTACAAAAAAATAATAATGTCGCCTCAACTATATAATTTGGGGTTTAACAAACAAAAGTTATATGTTTTCACTTTGAAAGTACAACAAAACAATCATAGGACTAGGGTTGGCAATGGGGTAGATTTTGCCAAATCCGTCCTCGCCCCGCCAGGGATGGCCCATCCTTGCATCCGCTTTACTTGCCAATTTTTTTTTTTTACAAAACCCGCTTCTGCCCTATCGCGGATGGCAGATCCCCATCCCACTCTGTTTATCCCCTGCGGGCTTCTAACAGATCGTGGATCCCCGCCATGGGCTTTTTCGTGCTTTAAAATTTATGGTTATTTTAGTAATAATAAATAAAAGTGTTAGTTTTGAAATAATATATATTGAATTTTGTTTTAAATAATATAAATATATACAGATACACATATCCTCAAGGCATATATGACCAAATCAATATCCGCCTCGAATTCATGACAGATCTAGTTTTCTAGGGCTAAAACCATATGGCAACGCCTATTTGGCACCACAACTTGCACTGATCCACATCACCCATATTTTTTTACAAACTATCCCACACCATCCATAAGACCACAATTTCATTTTCTTACTCTCTCACCTTGTCTTTCTAAAAAACAAGAACAACAACAACAAGAACCTGTAAGGGGTAGTAAGGATGGAGGCGATCGATTGCGAGGAGTTGTGAGAGACGACAACGATAGATAGAGGATATGAAGCCACAACCACCATCACCCCTTCTCCATTTTCTTATTCTCCTTCCCCTCTTCATCTTCTTATTTTCCTTCCACTCTCCCAATTCTCCCACAATCTCTTATTATCTCATTCTCTCTCATTTCCCATATTTTTTTGTCCCACTTTATCTTCTTCTCGCACAGGCCATCGCCCTTATCCCTTTTTTTATCTTCTTCCCCTCTTATTTTCTTTCATAAATTAACAAACACATATTGGAATTTTTGAATACTCATTTGAAATCAATCAACAAACAAACACATTATAAATAAAATCAATACAAAATTTGAGGAAGGAAGGATTACCAACAATATGAAAGCGTACAATCACTGCAAAAAAAAAAGAGGAAGGAAACACTGTAAATGACAGAAAATGAGCCAATTGCAGCGGCCCGTGCGGTTAAGAGAACCCCAGTCGCAACGACACATGCCAATGCAGTTCCATTAGATAACTTAGAAAATTGTTTTTAGTGACTATAGTAAAATGACCATAACTTGCTCATTTCAAAATATTTTCAGGTGATTTAAATTACGCCCATTAGATAACTCAGGGTAATACATTTTTCATGTTTTGATGAGCTTGAGAATCGGTTTTAATCGAGTGTCAAAGTTGGTCAAAATTCAGGGACATTACCCTGTTATTATGTTTTGAATAAGTGAGTGCTAAGCTATTTTGAGAAGAGATGAGAAGAGGGGAGGCCGACGGTGCGGCTGTTGTGATGGCCACCATCGCAACTTCATCTTCTCTATCTCTCATCATCGCGCTCGATTGATAAACCTTTTGGATGAGTCGAATGGAAGTGGAATAAGGGAGATTGGGGGAGAGAGTGATAATTCAATTGGGAGGGGAGATGTTCAGTTGGGAAGGGAGATGCGGTGGGAGCTTTCGAAGTTGGGAGAATCGAAGAAAAGATGGAGGAAGTTGGGAGGAGAGGGAAATTTCTTTTTTATCGTTTGAAGTTGGGAGGAAAAAGAGTTTTCCTTATATGATTGGCGTGGAAGAAAACATTATTGCGACAGAGAAAGTGCATGGTGAGGGAGAGTAAATATTAGATGAGTGACATAAATCAGTGCAAGTTGTAGTGCCAAATAGGCGCTCCTAAACCATATCCACCCTGGGGCAAATACCCTTGAATTTTTTAGAACCCTACCAAGGAGTTGGGACCGCTAAGCCTCGTGGTATAGCCTTGAGAAATCCAGAGAGGTCTCTCACGCGACAGAAAAAGGGTGAAAAAAATCTCTTCGTTTTCCGAAACTATTCTGTTCTCCTTCGCCTTCGCTTTTGCCCAATCAAATTGTTACTGAACTCACTGAATCGGCGAGATAAATGGAAAATCTTGCCCTAGTTCCTTCATCATCAACAAAATTTCTACTCAGCTCTTCTCCAAATCCAACAGGAATAGTAGTGCCTATTTCAGTAAGAAATACGTTGTTTGCTCGCCCCCAACTCCACAGAACCAGAAGAATCACCTTAGCTTCAGCTCTCTCTCAGGGAAGAACCAGCCAACCATCGGTTTCTCTTCCAAGCGGTAAACTTATTTATTTATTTATTATTATGTTTTTTTTGGAAGGTAAGCTGTGTTTTTAAGGATCCCATAACCTATCAACTGGGCGACTTATAAGGCAACACCCATTAGAAAGTAACTATGCCGTAGGTGGGATTCGAAGCTAGGACGTGGGGAACAAACCCACACAGCCCTAACCACTAGGCCATAACACCATTGGCAAGCGATAAACTTATATTACCGCGGTTGCAAATTTCGAATTGTGTTGGTTTAGTGGTATTCAATTAGGAATTTTGGCCTCTGAAGAATTTTAAATCTCATGAATTTTAAAAGGTTTTAAATGATTTTACACTGAATTTTGATGGATTTTAAATTGATTGGATTTTATAAAAGTTTATCATGGATTTCTATGAATTTTTATAAATATGTTATTAGTCATAGGAAACAATGAAAGAACATCACCTACATTGTGATCCATGCCAACACAAATCATAAAACATCTCTCAAAACATTTTACAAAAATTTTATGTTACAAAATTTTTATTTCAAATTAAAAAAATCAAATACATTGAAAATGGTCAAAAAGTAATACAAATAACAATTTTACTTCAAATTGTTATCTTTGCCATTGCCACATTTCCTCCCTTCTTCTTTTTCTTCAATCACCACCACCACCATGCTACCACCACCTCTCCTCCTCCCACTCTTTTTCTTCTTTTCCATCAATCACCACCGCCACCTCTCATTCCGCTTCCACCCATTTTCATCTTGTTATTCTTAACCTCCTCCCCCTCACCTCTTATTCTTCTATGTTATTTTTTTCTTCTTTTTTTCCTCCTCTACTTTTTTTTTCTCTCTGTTGGTTTTCTCCTATTTTTTTCTTCTTTTTGCTCTTGCGAAGGTTCTGGCAAGTGGGGAACCTCCGCAAGAGCAAAGAAGAAAAAAATGGGAAAAGAAGAAGAGACAAGAAAAAAATTAGAAGAAGGAAAACAAAGAGAAAAGTAAAAGAAGAAGAAGAAATCAGAAGAAAAAAAAAGAGAAAAAAAGAACAAGAACAAAAGAGAAGAGGAAATGCAGATGGTAGTGCAACCAGCGGTGGTAGGGCATGGTAGTGTGGCCGAAAGTTGTGGGGCGAGGTGGTGCTGCTCCTGTGAAGAAAGAAAAGGGAAGGTGATGGTGTCCTTCAGCATATCACAAAAAAATGGGATGATGGCGTTCTTCAGCGAAAATGGTGGTGTTATATTACAATAGCCAATACAAATTCGTTGAAATATGAGGGGGAAAGGTTGGATTTGGAAGAACTCTTGTTTTATATATTTTCCACTCATAAATCTTTCGAAATCCACAACTTTAACAAATCCATTAAAATCCACTACTTCTTGAATACCCCATAATTTTGGTAGACTTTTGAAAATCATGAATTGAATACATATGAATTTGATGGATTTTAAAACAATCAATTAAAATCGGTATTTGAATACCCCTAGATATACATGTATTATTTTAATCCTTAATTGAATACTCTTGGATTTAAAATTTTTTCACAGTCCATTAAAATTCGTAATTGAATACCACCTCCTTAGGCTCCAAAGCAATTTTGAATTAGGGACACTACTAACCTGCAAGCAAGATAATATCTAGATTACATCAAATAAAATACTAACGGAGCGAGTAGTGCTAGGATGTGTAGTTTCCACTGTTTTTCTTTCAGCTTTTGTAAACCGTATCCTTGAAGATGCCTGAGGTCTTGGATGCTCTCACCTCAATCATGTAGGTAATGTATTTTTGTGGATTCTGTGTCTGCTACAAGAATTCTATGGCCTAATATGGGTCTAGAGAGGGGTGGGAAGGGGTGACTTCTATGGAGGATATTTACGCTTAATGGGGGGTATTGGACCTTTATTGGGTGGGGGGTGATGAAGTTAACATGATTTGGTGTATGGAACAAAAGTCTAGTTTTGTTTCCATAAGGAGGAAATGAAAGATTTCATGGATCTTGTGGAGGTGTGTGGCTTGGTTAATAATCCTATGACAAGATCCAACTTCACTTGGTCCAAAATCCAAGTTGACCTTGTTATGAAGAACTTGATAGGGTTATGGTCATCCGATGACCATAGATGTACCACAAGGTTAGTTGACTGGGTGGGGTCTGGGCATTCGCCCATTGTTTTGGCTAATGGAGTTCCTACTGCAAGCATAACCTATTTTGGCTTGTGATGTGTTGGTTTGAGTATTACGTTTTTGCAGTTGTTGGAGTTGGATCAATGGTGGAGTATATAATAGCAAATCAAGCAATTTAACTCTAAATCTAACATTAAATGCTATTGGAGTGCTATTCACCTATTATTCAATTATGGGCTTACTTAGCCTTACCCAACTACTAAATAAAATAATTGATAATTTGATCATCTTTCCCGAGTTGAAGAAGGTCGTCCTTGAGCTTGAAGTTGAAGAAGTTAGAGAAACACAAGCAACCAATGACGAAACACAAGGCAAAGTGCACACGATGTGGATGATCCCGAAAATTTCTACAAAACACAGTTGCCAAAGATAGCTGAATTACCAATTCATAAATGTTGCAAGGTGGCTAAAAAATAATACATAAAGACCTGCTGAGCATATGCATAAGCTCATTCCACAATAATTCTCAATATGGATCAATATAAATCGCCACTCAGTGTATCTACCTTTGCCTCTGTAGAAACATCCTCTACTTCCTCGAAAAATAGGGAAGAATTATCATAAGTCAAATGTCTCACTTGTTGGAAGTCGAGTACGTGTGATGGTGGGACCATTAGATACCTTGGATGTAGGTGGTGGTGGGGTCGGTTTGTGTCGAATATTGCTCCCATCCATGGTACCTCTCTTCCATTTAGCTTCTTCTTCAGGCATCCATGAATGCGTCAAGGCGGGTGAGTATTTGTTCTATTTGCTCGATAACTTCTCCCTATCCAACTCAACTTGTGTCACAATGGGAATGATAGTGGGTTGTATGTCGATGGTCAAGGGGGGTAGTGGTGATGGTGTAGGCTGAACAGGTTCAGGTTGGCGGTAATAAGGACATAGGTGTCTTATGATGGATGGATGGTAAAAATGAGTGTACCTACTATAGGACACCACGTTATATAGGTACGGGTATGACGTTATATAGGTACGAGTATGGATATGAGGAATAGTATGCGTTGCTCATGACTTTTTTTGAACTGCAGGGGTGTTTTTAATGCATCTGGAGTATACATGTCTGGTATGAATAGCATAGGGTAAGATGCAGGTTCCAAATTTTCTTGGGGTTTATTCTTGTAAATGGTGGTGGCAAGTGATCGAGTGGTGCACTGGTGGTAGTAGCTTTGGACAGTGGCGAGGACAGTGGTGGTGATGGTTGCTGATTGGTATTCATAAACTTTTCTTTTCTTTGTTTTCCACTCAGATTTTATCTTCTCCTCTTTCTCTTCGAGCTTCTTTTCCAATCAAATGTAACCCAAAAGGACAAACCTAGATTCGCTCTTATACGATATAATGTTTTCCAAGGAACAATCAAACCAAACCAATAAAATAAAAGGCTGAAAGGTAAATAAACATGAAGTGAGATAACTCAAGGTAGAATCAAATTGAAATAACTGAAAAGGGAAAATAAACTAAACTCTCCATGGAGTATTTCATTCACTTCAAAACCTATTACAAACAATGGCCTATAGGCCTTATTTATAACTAAACCTAGCTTGCTAATCGAGCTATCTAACTCAACCAAATAAAAATAACTAAGTAAAATAAAAAATAACTAAGTAAAATAAATTAAGTCCTACTTTCCATCAGTGAGAGTCACTGTGGTTTTTTTAGAAGTAAGCGAGGAACTAGGCAAGGAAATCTGTTATCACATTTTTTTCTTCGTTTTGGTGGCAGAGATTTTGCCTTGGAAGGGCTTGCTTTGTGGGTTCTTCAGTGCAAAATTTCACTGTCATATCACATTTTAATATGCTGATGACACCTTTTTTTCCTTGATAATTCTTTGGCCCATGTGCCCATGCTTAAACATACCTTGTCTATGTTTGGGGAGGCTTCTAGACTTGAGATGACTTTTTCAAGATTTTTTTCATTGGTATTGTGGTTTTTTTTTGAAGTGACAACTATTATAGGGTGTGGTGTTATTTTTCTTCCTTTTTGGTCCTGGGATCCCTAAAAGGGAAAACTGCAATAACATAGGCTTGTGGGATGTGGTTGTGGTGACTTTGGGGAAAAGTCTTAAGAGGTTTGTGAAAGAGTGGGTTACTTTCTAATGATACATGATGAACTTCGTCTAAAAGTACCTTGACTAATATTCATTGCCTATGTTCGTTGTCAAAAGAACGAACAAATTATTTGGGATTATTTTGGGGAGGTTTGTAGGGTGGCTAAAACTTTCACCCTTAAGGTTGGAGTTGGTGATGGTTCCTAAGGAAAAAAAGTGGTTTGAGTTTTAGAACTTTCAAGAAGATGATCTTTGTGCTAACTGCGAAATGATTGTGGAGATTCGACAAGGGGCCTTATAGTTTATGGAGGAGAATTTTCAAAGCTAATGTTGGGGGAGGAGGGATACGTAGTTTCTACCATACATCGTAGCTTATGGCAGGAATCCGTGGATAAGCATCTTTATTGGTTGTGCCTACGTTTTCGTCATGGGCTGAGCATATTCTTGGGAAAGGGACGAGATTAGTTTTTGTCACGAAAAGTGGTGGGGACTGGTGCGTCTCGAAGAGATATTTCCTAGCCTTTACCGCATAGTTTACTTGGTTTTGGACAATATATATATATAATGTGGAACCTACACAAATGCCTTAATGAATGAGATATGGAATAAGCCTTAAAGAAATTTAATGGAGAGGCTTGCTCTCATATCACCAAATGGGGATGAAGACGATTGGTAAATGGTGTGGTTTAAGTGTGTTGTTCTTGGGTTCTTTGGTCTACAATTGTTTGGTGGATGTTTGCCATCTATAGGTTATTGTATTAATTTTGTTCCTTTCATTGTTTGAAGAAAAGGTGTTCCGTCAAAAGTTTGTTTCTTCACTCGGGAGTGTTATGGAATATTTGGCCATTAGAAGGATGGTGATGGATTTGGATTGTGTTATGTGACGGTGGGATGGAGTCAAATAATTAGGTCTATATTTTAAAAGTAAATTGGAGTTCTATGGCTAAAGAAAGAAGAAAAATGAAACTTACCATCTCAACTCATTTACCCTAAAACCATAGAAACCAATTAGAAACTAAGAGAGCACATTATAGAGAAAAGAGAGAATGGTAGATAGTGAAAGATAAAAGAAAAGAGAACGAGAAGAGTATAGTGATCTATATGTTATAAATATAAATATGATACGATATATCGTATCTATGTCTCATTGATACAACACATATATCTTGCGATATTATGATATAAGATAATGCAAACGTGAATGAATGGTTGGAGATAACCAATAGTTTACTTATATGTGTTATACAAGTCATATATCATTGGAAGTGGTTTTGGATATCCTTGCTTGAATAAATCTTGTTTTTTATATGCTTAATATATAATGCAATTTTTTTTTAATCTATACATTGATATTTGCATCGTATCTTTCGATGTATCTTAAATTTATGTTTTCTATAATAAGATATGACTATGTAGAAGAGAAGCCATCAACCGTTGTTTCTGCCTATTGCTACTATTGTTTTGAGGTACTTTTGTGTTCTCCTCTTTTTTCCTTATATGCAAAACATAACAGAGGAACAAAGGTGTTAAGACTCTTCTAGTTTGCTTTTTGTTTGACAAAAAAATTTAGAGTCCAAAGAATGGAGTGAGACGTTATGACTTATGAGCATGCAATATTTGTAGTGCTCATCTAGCAAGGTTCCGCTTTAGCTAGTGAACCACATTAAGTGAGGTTGTCCAATTGTGCATGATCTCATCATACACAAGTGACCCCCTAGATGTTCTTTGGCATACTTTTCATAGCACAATTGCCTTTAGGAAGCATGTAAATGATCAGGAATTTTGTCTCTAGAGAATACCTGAATGACCTGAGGTACTTGATGTTTAGATAGAATCTGAATGATCAGGTTGGTTGTTGATCTCACTTTTGGATAGTATGGGAGAGCACCCTATACTTTTCCAAGCAAAGACTGACATTTAGACAGAAACTAAGGTGCATTTTGTATCTGCTTTTATTGCTTTTGTTGTATAACCATTTTAATGATAAACCGAACAAAGACTTCAACCGTTCACTTTGTAGTTAAACGACTCTGGGTGAACATGCACCCCCAAAGGTAGCTCTCTTTTCTTGGAATTCCATTTGACTAAAATTCTCATGTGAGACAGGCTTAGGAAGAATTTGTTGATATTTACTCTGTTCTCTCGAGCCCCATGGATAATGAATTTCTTGCTAACTTTGCTCCATGTTGTTTGCATTTTTCATATTGGGGCTTCTTTACGTGTCAAATAGGGGTGAGGTTGGTCACCAATACTTTTTAAGAGGAAATTCATATTTATTCAAAAGGACCAAATAAATACAAAATGAAAGGCCAATGTCCCCGAATCATTAACAAGAATCTATTAAACCTTCATGAATTGGTCCAAGAGCATAAGAAGTCGTCCCTTTAAGAGGTCATGGGAGGAGCACATATACCAGGCCATTGCATCCATCACAATATGATCCCTATAGCTGGGACACATCTAAAAAACTATCTTGTTCCTCTCTCGCCACACTACTGCATAGGGAATGGATCTTCAAACCACGCCGCTCTTGCCTTTCGAAAACACTTTAAACCTCCATTGGCTCAAAACTTCAAGCTCACTTCTGGGCATCACCCAAACCAAACCCCAAGCTCCGATAAAGTGGGATCAAAGATTTGTAATGAATTAATAAATGATCCCTAGTTTCTCCTACCTCCCCATATATCAGGCAACCTACCTCCACATCCATGCTCCAATGGGTCAAAACATCCTTATGGCTTATCGATTTCATGCGATTTCCTAGATGAAGAAATACACTTTGAGAAAGACACCTTTCTTACCACTGAAAGCGAGAAACCAATTTATTAGCAAAGTATTATGGTATCTAACACGATGTTATCATGTGGGTGTTTGGCTTGGAAGGAATGGTAACATCTTCAAGGGAAGGAAACAAGGCTCGAGCAAGGTGATTGATGTTCTTGGCGTCCTTAGATATTGTGTTTTTAGATGGAAAAAAAATCCAAATGAAGAGTTGTATATTGGTCGTATTTTATGTAACAGTTCCACGACTCCTTGTTCTGAGGGTACGGCATGGGTGCATGCTATTCAACTATGTTTATATATTGTGGAGTGTTACAGTGTGTATATAGTTGTCAATAGGCTGGCAATTAGGCTGTCAATTAGAGATTCTAATTGATATAGTTTCCTAATATAGATTCAATAGTTTGTATATAAATACATGTAATACTTTCAATGAATGATAAGTATAAGCGTATTCTCTTAATCTCTGTTAACATGGTATTAGAGCCACTTTGGGTTTGAGATTGAGATTCGAAGTTTGAAGTTAGGGCTTAATATTCGAAGTTTGAAATTTGAAGTTTGGTTCTCACCGCAGTTCGAACTCCGAGGACACTGATCGACCCTCACAGGCGTCGATCTATCTTCCCAAGCGCCGTTCGACCTTCCCAGCAACCGATCGACCCTCACAGGCGTCGATCGTTCTTTCTAGGCGCCGTTCGACCCTCCAGCCACCGATCGAAGTCGATCGACCCTTCCAGCCGCCGTTCGACCCTCACCAGGTCGATCGATCTTCTGCTTTTCTGGCTTTTCAAGCCTCTTTGCATCTTGTGTGATCGAAACCCATAAATCTAAGTTGATTAATCATTGATTTCCCTTGATTTGGGAGATATTTTGCACGATTTTGAAAACCCCGTTTGTAAAATATGATTTTGGAGTTTTTAATTCCGAGTTATGACCTATTTGACCTGTTATGGCTGAGACAAAGTCAGTGGTTGTATCTGATGTGGTTCCCTGTGATGTCTAAAATCACGGACCATAAGCTAAATGGTTCGAATTATCTGGACTGGAATAAGACTGTTCGGCTTTATTTACGAAGTATTGACAAAGATGACCATTTGACTAATGATCTTCCTGAGGTTTCGCGGCAGGTCTGGCTCAGGGAAGATGCTCACTTGTTCCTTCAGATTCGGAATTCTATTGATAGTGAGGTAATTGGCTTGATCAATCACTGTGAATTTGTTAAAGAACTAATGGATTATTTGGAATTTTTGTACTCTGGGAAAGGGAATCTCTCTCGCATGTATGAGGTTTGCCAAGCATTCTACCGTGTGGAAAAACAAGATCAGTCCCTTATCAACTACTTTATGGCGTTTAAGAAAATGTATGAGAAGCTTAATATGTTGCTGCCATTTAGCCCTGATGTGAAGGTTCAACAACGCCAATGGGAGCAAATGGCTATGATGAGTTTTCTAGCAGGGCCCTCTCTTGAATTTGATTCTGCTAAGGCACAAGTTCTTTCTGGGTCTGATATCTCATCTTTACACGATGTCTTTAGTCGTGTTCTCCGCACCGAGAATAGTCCACCTGTTCCGCTTAGTGGTGCTTTGGTAAGTCGAAATAACAGCTATGCACCTGGGAGACCGTCTAATCACAGTGGACACAAAGGAGGCAGCTCACAAGGGTTTGAAACTTGCAAGCCGGATTCTGAAAGTATTACTTGCAACTATTGTCATAAGCCGGGCCATACCAAGTTTGACTGTAGAAAGCTACAGTTTAAAAACTGGCAAAAACACTCAGCTCATGTTGCAGTCACTACTGATGCTTCTGACAAATCGGTCCTTATCTCTACTGATGAATTTGCCAAGTTCTTAAAGTATCAGGAATCACTCAAGTCTTCATTTCCTTCTCTCACAGCTATTGCTGATTCAGGTAAATCCGATGTTTGTCTTCTTTCATCATCCTCCACGTGGGTCATTGATTCTGGTGCCACAAATCATATGACAGGTAATTTTAGTCTATTTTCTTTTTTTCAATTCTATGCTTCTACTTCTACCGTCACTTTAGCCGATGGGTCACCATCTTGTGTTCGCGAGTCTGACAGCATCAACCCTACCCCCTCGCTATCTCTGTCATCTGTCTTACATTTACCTAATTTATCCTTTAATTTGCTCTCTGTAAGCCAGCTTACTCGTAATCTTAACTGTTGTGTCTCATTTTATCCTGATCATTGTTTATTTTAGGATCTTATGACGAAGAAGATTATTGGTAAAGGACATGAGTCTGGAGGCCTTTACATTCTTGATACATCGGTACCGAATTCTATTGTTTGCTCCAGTGTCACGTCTCCTTTCGAGGCTCATTGTAGGTTGGGTCATCCGTCTCTCCCTTTACTAAAAAAGCTTTGTCCTTAATATAATAAGGTGTCTTCATTAAATTGTGAGTCATGTCAGTTTGCAAAACATCATCGCCTTAGTTCGAGTCCTAGAGTCAATAAACGTGCTAGTGTTCCTTTTGAATTAGTTCATTCTGATGTTTGGGGTCCTTTTCCTATTTTGTCTAAACCTGGATTCAAGTATTTTGTTACATTTGTCGATGTTTATTCTCGTGTAACTTGGTTATATCTAATGAAACGTCGTTCTGAGTTGTTTTCTCTGTTTTGTGCGTTTTGTGCTGAAATTAAAACTCAATTTAATGTTTCAATTCGTACTTTGCGAAGTGATAACGCCAGAGAATACACTCAAGCTTTATTTCAGTCTTATATGACTCAGAATGGCACACTTCATGAAACTTCGTGTGTTGATACCCCATCCCAAAATGGTGTGGCAGAACGTAAAGACAAACATCTTCAGTCAGTGTTGTCAGTCAGTTTATGTCATCTCCAAAATGGTGTGGCAGAACGTAAAGAGGGGGAACCATTTGAAGATCCTGCAAAATATCGAAGGTTGGTTGGGAAGTTGAATTACCTTACCGTGACTCGTCCAGATATTGCATACTCAGTCAGTTTATGTCATCCCCAACAATTCATTATTGGGGCAGCGTTAAAGCAAATTTTGTGTTACTTGAAAGGAGCACCAGGACGAGGTATTGTGTACAAAAATCATGGGCATACTTATTTTGAATGTTTTTCAGATGCAGATTGGGCAGGTTCCAAAATGGATAGAAGATCCACTTCAAGTTATTGTATCTTTGTTGGAGGGAATTTGGTCTCATGGAAGAGTAAGAAGCAAAGCGTTGTGTCACGATCCAGTGCAGAGTCTGAGTATAGGGCTATGACACAGTCTGTATGTGAGATAATGTGGATATATCAGCTCTTGACTGAAGTAGGACTTAAAATTACAGTACCAGCGAAATTGTGGTGTGATAACCAAGATGCTCTTCATATTGCATCTAATCTTGTGTTTCATGAACGGACTAAGCACATTGAAATTGATTGTCATTTTATTCGTGAGAAAATTCAACAAGGCTCGATTTCTACAGGATATGTGAAAACTGGAGAACAACTAGGAGACATCTTCACAAAAGCTTTAAATAGGGTTCGGGTTGACTATCTTTGTAACAAGCTGGGCATGATTAACATTTATGCTCCAGCTTGAGGGGGAGTGTTACAGTGTGTATATAGTTGTCAATAGGCTGTCAATTAGAGATTCTAATTGATATAGTTTCCTAATATAGATTCAATAGTTTGTATATAAATACATGTAATAGTTTCAATGAATGATAAGTAAAAGCGTCTTCTCTTAATCTCTGTTAACATGGAGTTTAGAGTGGCTCGATTCAGGAATATATTACTCAGTGAGAGTCATATAGGACACAAAAGACTGTGAGGGTACGGCATGGGTGCATGCTATTCAGCTGTGTTCATATATTGTGGAGTGGCTGGATTCAGGAATATATTACTCAGTGAGAGTCATAGTTGTGTTGTTTCTTGTTACTTGTTACTTGTTGTGTACACTTGTACTCCGGCTAATAAACGAAAGGTTTTTTTATTTTTCACAAAAAAGTTTGACTTTGATTAGATTCTTAGCGCAAGCGCTTAGTAAGCATGGCTGCCCCTGCCTCTGCCTCTAAATCTCCTGTTTTTGCTCATTTTTTTAACCAAAAAAAGAAGAGAATGAAGTAAAAAAAGGAGAGAACAACACCATACATGCTGGACATTTTGCTTTTGAATACTCCATAAAATTTAAATAACCATTTCTTACAGTATAGGAATGAGGAATGAGCGTTACTTAGTAACGGGCAACCCAAATCCAACCTAAAACTATTGGCCCAGGTTGATTTTTTTGATAAAACAACAAATTTCATTTAAAAAACAGCAAAGCAATACAAAGCTAGTGATTGAGGAGATCAGCTAACTAGAGCTAAAAAGAAAAAAAAGGTGAATAGTTTACCATGGACATGAATTTACAGAGATAGCATCTATTAGTGATAATTAGGCCCTAGGGGGCACCTCTTTCCTCCAAAAAAATTTGTGACCAAAAGGGGAGGGAAGGATGCAATCTTTTGTTTCAGCCAATCTTCAAGTGAGCATCAGGCACATAACATTCACCAGACTTGTCATCCCAAATCCACGTCTTTTTCCTCATTCAAAACTATCTGCTAAAGAAGCTCAAGCATGTCAAGGAGGGGAGGTTGATATGATTTGAAAATTGGGCAGCCCGAGGTTCGGCGTGATGGGGCCAACTTTAGGTTGGGCCGGTAAGGTTATCCCCTCCATTGTTAGTGTTGGTCCTGGTTGACTCCACAACTCACTGGAGTTGCATCCTAGGTTTGCTTCCCCTTGTTTTAGTAACTGATAAGAAATTCCTCGGTATTTTAAACTTTGTTATAGTAAGGCATAAGTATGTTCAAACTTCAAAACTATCTTTTAATGTATATGAAACTCTAAACAACTTTTATTTGACAAGTTAATTGCAAACAATCTACAATCAAATCTGCAAATGATAGAACTTTTACTTTCAGATTGTGCTTTGGATCACATATTTTCTTTGTGTATCAACTAATGCAAATGCTTCATACTCTATATTTTATGGACAGTTTGTTTTAATATGTCAGAAATAATACTAGGTATGGATACTTTCACAAGCATTTCATCTTCACGCAGCAGCAGTGAGACATCCTCAATTGGCTTTGATGCAGTGATACCGGTGCTGCCATCGTCCTTTGAAATGTAAAATCATTGTCCATTTACATTCGATTCATAGTCTTCATGTAAAAGGCACGGTGCACTTTTCAATCTTTTAACTTCTCTTTTTAATCGATGATGATATTATTACTGCTGTGATCACATTTACCAGGGGGGCGCCACTATTTTGGATTGGAGTTGGATTTGGGATCTCAGCTCTATTTTATAGGGTGAGAAACTTGATATATCTTGTATGAATTTTCCATAACATTGTTGCACTTCTGGCTGCAAGAATTATAGAGCTGTAGTTTGTGTTGTATACATGATTCTAACATGCTGAATTGCATATGCCAGGTGACTGCGTACTTGAAGGTGAGGGCTGCTACTTATGCTCACTGTACAAAGGATGCATATATGTGGTGGTTTGTGTTCAATATTTGTATTAATTTTCATTATTAACACATTATATGATAGCTTGAACATGCGGAGATTGCGCTTTCTTGGTGGGTTGTATGCATCATCATCATCATCATCAAAGCCCATTCCCGAGATTTGGTGGTTGTATGCATTTAAAAAAAATTTGTATGGCCGTTTGAAATAAAATTCCAACCAAGGTTAAGTTTGACATTGATGTCCACTTGCTCGTTATGTGACGAGAATCGGGCACATCTTCGTCTTTAATGTGCGTAGGTTATTTTGGTTTGGAGATATGTCATAAATTGGATTATATTGGGTGATGCAAGCGACCATTGAATTTGAGATGGTATTGTGGTCATAGAAAACTCTTGAGTCTATTACTTCGAAAGGGTATATTTTATCTCATTACTTCGAAAGGGTATATTTTATGGAAGTTGATTCCTTTTGCTGGGTGTTGAATGGTATGGTTAGAACGTAATTCTAGAATTTTCTATAATAAAGCTTCCAACCAGGAGACGGTAGCTATGGAGATTTTGATTTTTTATCGGGGAGTTGGGTGCCTTATCATCGGTATTTCAAGGGAAAATATTTTGATTCTTTACATGCTAACTGGATTCATTGATAGTGGGACCTTCATGCTGTCAAGGTGGCCTTTCTTTGTGTTGATTTTCAAAATAAGTAATAATGTTTTAACTTTTAAAAAAGACATTTGTATTTTGTTTTTTTTTTTAGAATAAGCTTTGATTAGGGTCCACCATACTATAGGAAAACCAACAATAATGTACAAGAGGGGGATATGACCTTACCTCCAAAAGAGATCTAGAAGAAATGAAGAAAAGAGAGAAAGAACCACTGTAGGCACCCCATGGAGGTAACCGTGACACATCTTGGAACAATTTCAGAGAGTGCTCTGTGTCTAGTGTATATCCATTGTTATCTGTCTTGTTTCAGAACCCCTTCTACTTTTGATACATACAATTTAGAACATATTGATCCCATACTAACCCACTTTAGCTGCCAGCTTTGTTGCATTTTCTAAAACATGGCTAATGGAGAATCCGTGGAGTTGTTCCACCTGCATTCTGATTCCTTCAGTATTTGATTCTGTCTCCAAGGAATTTGCCACAGCCCCTGATTACGTAGATCACTCAACTTCTATCGTCTTGTATCCTAAGAGAAGGCCTAACTGGAGACTTATAATCTGTGCCTGATGTTCAGTCCTTGCATGACTCTTAGAGATTGAGAAAATGCTTCCCTCACATGCTCAATCGGTCATTCCAAATGAGACTTTCAGATGATTCGAGAACAACCCCTGTGGTTAAAGTGTTGGAACCCTAATTCAAGCGATGGAATTCAAAACAAAGCTCTAACCCTAAACCAATTACTTATGGGTTAGTAGGCCTGACCCTAGCAGGGGTCGAGGTGGGGTGAGTTCCCACCCAAAATTCCTAAGGTTTGTTAGACGCATGCGGCATACTTGGCCCAACTAAAGGAAGCAAAGATTTAAATGGTAGGGCACGACCTTAACAAAGTAACTTGTGGGCCCATGAGAAGAGGGCTTGGTCTTACATACGACAGGTTTAGGCACATTTGGAACTTATTTATTGAAGTTTTCATAAAATGCATTTTCTATATATAATAGAAAATTTCATCAATAATTGCTATAATTTATAAAATCACAATTTCCTTTTTTTTTTTTAATTATTATTAAATACTACTGTTTATTTGTTTTGATGATTTTGGAAGATAATATGTTGAGATAAGGTTGAGGGTAAACTTTGATGATATATATACATTTCTAATGTAATCTACAATTAAACTAATGAAAAGAAAATTATAAATAAACTAAAATAACGATCATTGAGTAACTTAATTTATATTTATCATTCAACCGAGTTACTACAATGGCTTTATGCCTTATTCATATTCCCAATAATTAACCTAACAAGCAATTAACTAACCCTAGATTCTATTGGAGTCTTAATCTCCACATTTTCTAATAGACCTACTTTGGCCCGACTCAACTACTGCTATTAATTAAATAAAATAAAGCCTAGATTACATCACCCTCCCCGAAGCTCCTTCTCAAATTTGAAGTCGAAGAAGTCATACGAATACAAGCAACCAGTTACAGAACACAATGCGAAGTGCACCAGGAGTAGTCAGCCTCTAACCTTGCCTCGATACACACTTGCCAAAAATAACACAATTTCATAACAGTTGCAAGGTGACTCAAAGAACTTTGATTCAGAACAGACTTGCTGAGTCATGCGCATAAGTTCATGCCAGAAAATTTCCTCTGTGTTTGCTGCTGTAGAAACTTCATCTTCTTGGCAAAAAATGGGAAAGAAATCAAAAAAATCAAATGGTCTACATTTCGAAAATCGAGTACGTGTGATGCCGTCCTTAACTTCCTCGAAATTTTGGAGGGACTCTGACAAACAATATGACTCGTCCTGTTATTTTCACATATTTTAAAAGTTCGTCTTCCTCCAATATTTCTTTGAACGCTCTCATCCCATTGTCAAATATCTTGGTCATTTCCAACATGCTCGTTCGACAAAATCTATCATTTCCTGCTCAGTTTGCACCAAAGGGGAAAGGGTGGTAGGGTGTATATCACTAGCAAATGGAGTAGGGGCAGTGTAGGGGAAACCTGTTAAGGTTGGGGGACACTGGTGTATTATGGTCGTGGATAGTAAAACTAGTTACGGGTTTTGGACACTGCGGGAGGATTGGATTAGATTTGGGTTTGGGCTATATTGATATTCGTTAGTGGGATAGTAGGGTATGGATATTGGGAATAAGGGTACTCATTTTTTATGAATGGGGTGCTCTTATTGTTTGTGGGGTGTACATAACCTGTAGGGACATGGAGTATTTTAAAATATCAGATCAGGAACTTCTTTGAAAAATCTAAACTAGGGGGTAACTTTACCTTTCTTCCCTTCACACTTTGTAACAAAAGAAAATCAGGGGAGTTAGTTTCAGTCCTACAAACCTAATTTGATCGAGATGGGGGACTGGGTTGATGGTGTTGGATGGATTAGCAACCGAGCGGCAGTATAGGCAATGCAGTGGCAGTGGGGCTTTGACGACGGAGAGTGCAAGGGCTCGGCTGTCGATGGGTTACAGTGTATTAACTAGAGGACTACTGTTCAACGAATTTGAGGCTGATTTCTTATTCAGTTTTGGACAACAAAAATTCTAGCCGGCCTGGGTTTGGTGCCTGGTTTTCATGCCTGGCCGGGCGTAATTACCATTTTGTCCCTCCTTTGTTGTGGTTATATTTAAAGAGTGTGTCAAGAGAGAGGGGCAAAAGTGTAAAAATGCTGGCCAGGCGTGAAAACCAGTAGGCAGGCCCAGGCCGACTAGAAGGACTGTTTGGACAGTGTTGCACCAATGTTTCGTGATGAACTCTGATCCTTTTTTTTTTTTGTTCAACTTCTTTTGCGTCTTGTTTCTCTACTTATTCCCTTTTCTTGCTTTTCAACTTCTCTTCTCAATCGTATGCATACCAAATGAACGAACCTGGATTCTCTACCAAATGATGGAATCTATAACTAAGCTAATAAAAAACACTTCAAATAAAATAAAAATAAAGATAATTAAATAACTCAATTCTTATTCATCATTCAAATCGAGTTACAATAAGAGCTTTATGCTTTATTTATATTCAATACTACACCTGATAAGCAATTAACTAACCATAAACCTCGATTCTGTTTGAGGCTTGGAGCCCTAATCTCCACTTATTCTTATGGGCGTACTCATACCTGACCCAACTAATACTATTAATTAGATTAAATTTAGTCCTAGAGTACATCAATTTCATACATGGAAGTTATCTCCAAAAATTTCGTCAAAGCTTGTGTTGAAATTATGGTATAAAGAAAAAAAATTATTTGAGTGCCCCTCCCTGGAAAAGTTTCTTCACTCCTGGACGCGACATCTAAGTATTTACTATTTATAGGGTCACACCCAATATCCTTTGAAGAAAAAGCCTAATAAAACCTCAATTCCATCACGGTTGAAGAAGCTTGTCTGTAAGTATGGAGCTTGCAAGCCACTCCATTTGCCACCAAGTTATTATTTTCATCACATGTTTGGCACATGTCATTGGAGTACTTAAGTTGTCACATGTTTGATACATAGTTGTGAAATCCCGGGTACATGCCATTCTAACATGTTTATGAAAAACGAAGTCCCAAAACCCCTGCATAGAACAACATTGGAAAGTGGGCCATCGTGAGCCAAGAGCCCAAGGGCCATTCTTAGTACTCATAGAATTTGTTCACTACTTCAATGACATCATGCCCCAACCTCGTGGGAAACCGTTGGCATCCTGGGCTTACTCTCTCTGTAAGGCTTCCCCAATTTCATTTTCGCCAAAACTCAGTAGCATCCCAAAACAAGCACAATAAGTTGAGGTTAGGTTTTCGGCTTTTGAGCACTTTGTTTGCCCTTGGTATTCTCCCATCCTTTTTCTCAAGTGTCTTGGCCATCATTGTACATGGTGAGTTAGCAGAATGTTACTTTTCTTTGTTAAAGGCATATCCCTCGACCATCTAGAGTGATGAGGAGGACGATGACAATACAATGCAGTTAGAATTGTAAAAAATCTTGATTTAGATGAATTTGGGCACATATATTTTGACTCCATGAAAAAATCGCACAATAAAAATTCACTGCATTATTTCTCTTGAATCACAAATCGCGAGTCTCTTAATGTATTTTTCTAATTTGATCTCTTTGGGTAAAAAAGATAGTAGGAGAAGTAGATTGATTCCACACAAGTTCACCAACAAGTGGCGTACTGAACGTATTCTTTTGGTGTACGGGAACATACTTGAATGCATATTGCTCAACGATATAACTATAATATTGTGATGAAAATAACAAATAAATCAGTAAAAAATCTTTATAATTGCTAGAGTGATGATAAATATTCTTCAACTCTTCATCCATTCACATATTCATCTCCAATAACGTTTCAGTGAAAGACCCTTTTTTTTAAGAAATGGATGTAATGTAAATCATAAGCATGGTAATCTAGATGATTCCATTGTGAGATTGGAAGACTTGTGATGGAGATCCCTAGAGGGTAATTGTGATGATATTCAGGCGGTGGAAGGCTAGCGATGGAGATCCCTAGATAGTGATTGTGATGATATTTAGGCAGTGTTGCCGAGAAAGACGATGCACCATCTTGACACACCCACTTCTAGTACCTATCGAACCATTTCTAGCATGCCAGTTGTTTGTTCCTAACAGAGTAGCATATCAAGATTTGTAAGAAAAAATGGTTCTAGCTCAAACGACAAAGGAAAAAAGAGTTCAATATTAGCTAATTATTTGCTTCTATATCATTATTGTATGTTTCTATTTTTAATCTAATTCTAGAATGAAATTTTATTTTAGATGAGAAAAGATTATAAAATTGTTTCGATTAGACACTCAATATGTATTTCTTATTGTGCAATTTATGGATGTCTTAGTGCATATAGTATTAACCATGACTCAAAAGACTTCCAGATTGACTCACGACTCCAAGCTCTGTCCCGAAATGGGACCGTCCCTTGTACCACATTCTACCAAAGTAGCGTAATGTACCCGTACCATGTACTAGAGCGACCTACATTCTGATGACTATGGTAGAATCACAAAATGGATAATAAGAGATCATATGTCGAATGGCTCCCATCTAGTTTGGGGCAAGCTTCAACTCTTGATATAAGTGGATCCAATGGATTTTGGGTAGCATGCGTACCCAATCCAGCAATGCCTAATACCAACAATAGGAATTTGGAGTCTTGGAACTCTATTGGTCAGAGGAGTCTTGATTTTTTATTTTTTATTTTTCCTTTTAATGCAGATGTTTTTGATGAGGCATTGAAGTTTCAAAGACAACAACATTTTAAACAATAAATAGTTTTAAAACTAAGTCTTGATGAACTTTGAATGGTCAAATTAATTGAAGTGCTTGGGATCAATTCTTATAGGCTTCCCTTTTAACTGCTGGATATTTTGAATTCTATGGTATCTTGGAGTTTTTTCATAGTCCTAGAGTCTTGCCTATTTTGAGTGATCTCAATTTCTTAATGATTTCACATACATTTGGTCTCAAGTTCTTGTTGAAATTATTTATTTATTTATTTTCCAGAAATATGCCATGCAACAAGCTTTCAAGATGGGATGGATGTCTCTAGAAAACCATCAGCTCAACAACCCGGCTTTGTCTCCAGGTTCTACTTCGGTGATCGTTTATACATCAGGTAGTTTTGTTACATATCATTTGATTTTTTGACATTTGAGCTTTTATATTTGCTAAGTGTCGAATATCATTTGACCTTTAATATTTGGGCTAAGTGTCAAATATCATTTGACCTTTTTTATTTGGGCTTTGCATCAGTTTACTTATTTGGGCATGAGTGTTGATATCCGTTCTATAAGTAGTTACACATTATTGGAAGTATCCCACTCTAAACTGGTTTGGAGCCTCGTTGTCTAGGAAACAAAAGGATGTGAGACGCCTATAAAGCCTTGATGCCACCGCACGTATAAAGTTTCTGATTCATCATATGATGGCAATACATTTACACTACGGTCTTGCCTACAGTGTATATAAAACTTGTGAATAAGTGGAGAATGCCATAGCAGATAAGTTGGCAGCTTTAGCACAATCAAAAAGATTGGCTGGCCTTTTAATGGTCCAAACTTTCCAAAGAGACTACCCACCCACCACCCCCAAGGCCTCCTTTTTGTATAAAGTCATTGTCATTCTGACCCTTTGGAGTAACACAGCCTCTCCTCCCACTGGAGGTTTGTCTTAAAAAAGCTGAGAATTTCATAGAATTCCAGTTAATATAATTCAACCAACGAGTTAGTCAGTATATCACTATACAATGAAAAAAATAATGCTATCTTTGATGTGGTGAGTGAAGTTGATTTATGCTACTTATACTTGCGTTACACTAGCTCACCGATGCTAATTTTACTGTTTCACACCGATAATTATCCTTTGGTTACTAAATTTAATGTAAAAGATGGGGACAGTGGACATTTGTATCGAGCCCGACTACAATTACACAGTACCTTTGAAACATATATATGATTAAATAATTACCTCGTAAGAAAATCTTGCCCATCATTGATGAGACTTGAATATGATGACTTCTTAAATTCTAACTTGCCCCCTCGACGAATAGTAATTTCAAAATTTCACTTTTTATTTGTTTATTTTTTAAAATGTCAAAGACCTATCAGGGAAAAGCTTTGGCGAAGGCTTTCAACATTGAGTAATTACATGCACTAGTATTGATGTGTGTCAGGGAAAAAGCGAACTAGCACGCGCATCGTGTACACAGTTGCTAGTTCATATGTTATAATCTTGTGGGTTAATATTATTTTATGCTTGATACGTCCATTCGATATGTTGGTTTGCTGCGTTCTACTTTTGTTTTTCTTTCTACATTTAGAAATTACTGACTAAATATGTTTTTCCTTGAGTCTCTACTTTTTATTTATTTGCTTTTAAATGCAACTATTAGCCCTTACGTACACTAGCAACATGAATAAACATGTTTTCATGTTCATACTTGACAGTGGCAGGCCCAAAGGTGGGTTCTACAGGCTGTAGCCAGGGTAGGGTAGAAGTTTTAAAAAATAAGTACGCTAAGTTACATGCAGTTACAAATACAATAGATTTACGTAGCTTAATCTAGGGATTCAAGGAATCCATTGAGGATTATCTGAACCTACGATGAGAACTTGATCAGAACAAATATGTTGAGGGATGATTTAGCACATGATCACATCATCCCTCCTCTCAAATATCTTCTTAAATATGGGAAACATTGCCTGGGACTAAATCTAAATAATGAACTAACTAAAAAAAATGATACGCTTTATCCTAGAAAAGCATGGTTACACTCCTCTACAATTCAAGATATCTATTATGCCCTTAAAACTCCTTTATTTTATTATTTTCTCTCAATGTTGATATTAGAAATTTGAAGATGAAAAACTATTTATGTGAAAAAAAATCTATAAAGATAAAACTTTGTAATAGCATACAAGAATGACTTAGTAGATTTAGAATTATAGTAGTCCAACCCACCTGACCTGAATTCCTGGGTCTGCCCTGATCCTTGGCATACCAGTTTCATACATATAGTAAAATAGAACTTGTAATAAACAGTATTAGATAATTGAGCTGATTAATATCTTTGGATTTCCCACATCCCTCATATAGACCACAGTCATATAAGATACTCATTTATGCATCTTGATTGCATACTTTGTGCCCATGATACTATAGAGCCCTAGAATGTCTTTTTAACTTGTTGAAAGTCACTATTGATTGTTTGAGTTTTTAACAGAGGGGTACATTGGATCTTTGTTCACACTGATTTTGCCAAGATTGTTTCAAATACTAGATCAGTGGTAGTGTTTTACTGCTCGATGTACAAGTATTTGAAATTACATTTCTAACAACTTTTCATTTATTTTTCCTTTTTAATAACATTTTCTTGCTTGATCCTGCATATAATACGTAAGAGCCTTTTTTATTTGATTGTTCCTATTCAATTTCTTGTTGAGTGCTAAGTATTTGGCAGTTTCCTCCTGCCCTTCCGTAACCACTAAACACATCCAAGGACCAGTGCATCATGTGCGAATCTCGAGGTGAGCCAACTAGTGAAAAAAACAAAAAAGAGTTTGGGTTTTCTTCACAGGCAAGATCTCTTTGGTCCCTCTAAATCGTCCGAACACCATCGCCATAATTAAAACCCCAACAGCCATCACCAGTTTTCTCCACCTACAACCCCTCAATGTTCCTCCCATCCCACAACCAACATCATCAACCCCGCACATACCTCTCCCCCGTCTGCCTTAACTCTCTCAATCAATGCTAAAATTTCTTCAACTAAATGAAATTAGAGCAAGGGAAGGATCATAAATAGTTTAACAAACCTGAAGTTCCCTTCATTCTCCAAGCTCTTCCTCCCCATCAAGCTCCAACCACCTCATCCATGACTCATTGGATTTGGTAAATCTCATGATCCATGGGAAAATGCAACACTTCCCATCACCACCATCTCTCCCAACTCTTCTCTTGTTAAACGAATTCCTCAAATGGAGATATAAGGGAATAGAGATACAAGAGAAAGACCTCCGAGAGAGTAATAGATATACAAAAGAAAGACCTGGAATGTGCTTGCACCAAAGAAGAAAATCGGTGGCCATGTTATTGCTAGAAATTGCAGTTTATCACACTATGTTGACATTGCAAAGATCATAACGATAGGGTTACCAAAGGAAAGAAACATATTATTTGATTTGAACCAACAAATCTCCATGTTGGATATGTAGAGTGCTATGCACGTGCCTCACACATACTATTCAAGCAAAGGGTATTTTGGCCTAAGGACCTCTGACTACATTGACTCTATGGTTTCTGTCCAAAGCATTGTAGTTAAGGCATTGAGGCGGAGGCGGACGGGCCTAAAAACGCCTGAGGCGTGAGGCGGACATCTCTCTTCACTTACGCGGTCTTAACATCTTTTTAAGATTTTTATTTTTTTATAATAAATTGAAACATAACATAGTAATTGATAAGTATCATAAATAAATATGTAGAAAAAGTGACACAACTACCTAGAATCTAAATAGAAATATGATAAAGTTGTATATCATTGCCGAAAAGATGCACTACATAAGTGTCAAAGTAACTTGCAAACATCCACTAAATATTAAAAATTAATGATCTTGAAAGAATATTGAGCATTTGTTAGAAGAAATTGTTGGAATGGTTGGTAAAAATCCGCAGTATGACCACTATTAGTATTCCAAAAGCATAAAATCATTGAACTATGTTGTGAAAAATCAAGATTGATGTTTTATAAGAGACGAATCAAAACATGATATGTTTTTTCAAAAAATATTAAAAAAAGTGACATCTTTATCGAAACTTAGAACGTTTTATCTTGTTTGTTTGTTATTTGGGAATACCTAATTTGAAGGCAAGGAGGAGATGAAGACTCTGAATCTCTGACTGCAGCAACAAGTATTAAACTAAGAAATATAAAACCTTATTATAGAGTGGGTCGCAACCTTTTTTATTGGGCTAAAAATGGGCTGGTTGCAACCATTTTTGGGCCGAGGCAGGTGAGGCGGATGCCTCATTTCACCGAACTGCATTGCCTCATTTTTTAGGTGGAATTCTGTAAAAACGCCTTGAAGCGCGCCTAGGCGGTCACCTTGACTACACTGGTCCAAAGTGAGGTTTAGACCACAATTAGCA